>CBVK0102304621.1:0-19542 GCA_900067695.1 Picea abies | reverse complement strand
TAGAATTTGGGCGAATCATTTTTAAAATAGTGAATCTCATTTTTGGAAAAACCTTGTAAAATTAGCCCATGAGCGAAATTTAGCCCCTAAAATCATCCATGCTTTCAAGCCATTATCTTTGTCATGAATATTGTGGCTGGTTCATTTATATTTTTGATAGCCATGCCTCTGGTTCCCCTGTCAGTGCCAAATTGGGATTTTACTTCTTCTGCAATTGTATTTTCCTTCGTCTTGTCATCTAAGTACTATTTTGTCTTCACTTCATCTATTGGAAGTCCTGTAATATTTGAAATTAGGTCTACATCAATTGGGATAGGTGTTTCCATCCATAGAAATCCACCATGTACTCTTGCCAATAGTTTCTTCACACGTGCATTGACATTCTTACCCCTTCCAAAGTGAGGGATTTCTAACAAATTAATTATGCCTGTATTGTAAAACCCTGTTATCCACTATTTGGGTTACAATATTGGAACTCTTGATGAACTTTTCCCTTTTCTCTCCATATAAATTTCCTATGAAATCTCATGAAAGTTAGATAGCTTTGTGACGTCGTGATCCACATACTTCAGTTTGGGTACAAACCCCAACATGTCTTCTACAACTATTACTAATTATGGAATTTGGGGAATGACAACAAAACCTTCTTTTGTGTGCACTCTATTGTTACTGTTGAAATTTTTTTCTTCTCTGATGGACCTGTTGTCTCATTCTCTATTTATTCTTCTTTGTCTTGATATGCATCACTATCCTATTTATTTGTCATATCCTCAACCTATAGCGGTTGTTTTGTCTTGAAGTTTTGTGCTACCTTGGGTTCATATGATTCTGACTTCTCATCATCTTCTTCATTTTTTTCTCCCTATGTGTGTGTCACTCCTATTTTATTTTATGTTATGGTTTCCTTATGTGATAGGGTTTCAACCTTCTTTTACCTGGTTTACCTCCATTTCTTCTTCCTACGGGTTCTTCTCCTCGACAAGAATCAGAATAAATAACTCACTTAATGGAGATGAGATATCATCCACACATACCACTCCTGTCTCATCCTCCGCCAATTTTGTCTCTCTTGTGGTGCTTCTTGTCCTTCTTGCGAACTGGCTGGGTGCTCCAAACTTTGGTGGTGTCATTGTTCTAGAGCCTTGGGTAAAAATTGTTGTAAATCTAGGTTGGACTCTTCACAACTTCTCACACAATTGCACCATGTTTTATCAAAATCACATTAAGTATTTACTTTTTCATTCTTTTCCCCTTTTATAAATTATGCCATAAATGAACCTTACTTTACCAATCAACGATGTTTCTTTTTCCGACCGCTCTTCATCTCGTTGCACTACATTTTCTATCTTGTAACCTTTCTCTGTCATGTGGTGTCTTCAGGTTCTATCATACCACTTACTATATTTTGTTGTGCACTTTATCCTCCAACTATTTGTCTACCACTTGTCCATCTACTAATGATTTTTTTTTTTCTTCCTTTTTCTTCTTTTAACTCCTACTATATACAATATGTACAAATCTAATTCTCTACACTACAACTACTAGGAGTTAGTAGGTTGATTGTCCCTATATATTTTCAATTGACTAACATTCACCAATCCTTGAATCTCCTTTCCTGTTAAATCTTGTAGCTGGACAACACCTCCATCTATGACAAAATTTATTTCATATGGCCCTATCCAATGCATCCTGAACTTCCCTGGGTGTTGTAAATATTAAATCTCATAGAGAAGAACCAGATCTCCTTCCTTAATGTTCTTCTTCTTAATGTTCTTATCATGCCATGCTTTTCTCTTTTATTTCTATACCTCCTGATGAAAACCAACTATAATTATATATTCTTCTAATTCCATGAGTTGAGCCAATATTTCCTATACTACGCCTCTTTCTGTCATGTTTTTAATGGTTTCAATGCACAAACTAGGTATCAAATTCTCTAGAGGAACTACTTCTTCCTATCCATACACTAATATGAAAGATTTATGCCCTATAATCTTCTTTCATGCAGTTCTATATGCCCATAACACTGTTGGTATCTTAAAATCTCAATCATCCATGTCACATTACAAATATTGGTTAAGGAATTCTCCAATATCTTGTTAAATTCCTTCATTGTTCCATTAGCCTAGGGATGGCCAGGAGTTATCTTTTGATGATGTATCTCGAATTCTTCAGTCATTTCCTAGATAGTATTGTTGATAAAATGAGTCCCCTTATCACTCATCAAAATTCTAGGGCATCCAAATCTTGTGACTACTTGTTCAAATAAGAAGTGTGCTATAGTATTTGCACTAAAATCCTTTACTATTTTTGCTTCAACCCATCTGGTTAAATATTTCATCGTTGTAATGATAGACCTTGCTCCTGATCTTCTGGCTGGTGGATTAATTGGTCTGACAAAATCTACTTGCCAAATACTTTCAAAGTTACTTGAGGTCTTATTGGCATCTCATCCATCCTGGATGGACTTCCAACCCTTTGAAAGACATCACAATTCTGACAATACTCCTTTTCATCCTTGTGAAATGTTGTCCACCATAATCCTACGTGCAATATCTTTTGCACTGTGGCTTTCCCTACATAATTTCCTCTAGCTACTCCTTCATGTGCTTCTACTAAGATGATGGGACGTTCATGCTCCATGAAACATCTCCTAAAAATGTTGTTTGCACCAAGTTTGTACAAGTGACCTGCAATCAGTTGGTAATTTGTAGCTCTAACCACCAATTTTTTTTTCCACGTAGTATTATATTCCTTTGGGGAAAATCATGTACTAAAAAATTCAATAATGTCAACAAAATATTAATCAGAAATCTATACTGAAAAGAGTTGTGCATTTGGGAAATTGTCCTCCAAGTTGCTTGGTTCCTCTCCATTAGTTATCCTGGATAGATGATCTTGCCCTGCATTCAGTCTTCTAGGCTTCACAACTACTTCAAAATTAAACTTCTGAAACAACAACAACCATCTGCATATTCTTCCCCCCAACACTAGATTATTAACCAAATATATAAGAGTAGAGTGATCTGTAAACATCTTAAAATGTTGTCCTAACAAATAATTTCTAAACTTCTGCAGTGCATATACCATAGCCAAACCTTCTCTTTTTGTTGTGTTGTAATTATGTTATGAATCTGACAGGTTCTTGCTTGCAAATGATATGGGGTGATTTATATCACCTTTTCCTAGTTGTGTTAATACCTCTCCAAGTGATATTGCAGATGCATCCACATGAACATGAAACTCCTTCGACTAGTATGGAAACACCAAGCGTATACAATAGCCAAACCTTCTCTTTCTGTTGTGTTGTAATTTTTTTCTGAAACTGACAGCTTCCTTCTTGCAAATTCTATGGGGTGATCTATATCACCTTTTTCTAGTTGTGTTAATAATGCTCCAAGTGTTATTGCAGATGCATCCACATGAAAATGAAACTCCTTTGACCAGTATGAAACACCAAAATTGGCGTTGTCACCATTTTCTCCTTTAAGATATCCAAGATCTGTAGGCATTCCTCATTCCACTAATACTTTATGTCCTTCTTCAAAAATTTCTCCATCGGTACAGTAATATNNCGACAACTTTATGTCCTTCTTCAAAAATTTCTCCATCGGTACAGTAATATGAGCATATCCCCTTATGATCTTCCTGTAGTATCCTATATGAAGAAATGTACTTTTTAACTAGCGAAATGACTTAAGTGGTGGTAAATTAACTATGTCAACAATTTTGGAAGGATCAACTAGCAAAACCTGTTTACACACTGCATTCCCTAACATAATACCAAATGGTGCGCTAAAAATGAATTTCTTAATATTCAATGAAATATGACACTGTATGCACTTGTCTAACATCAATATTAATACTTAAATGATCATTCAATAAGCTAATAATTGTCCAATCATCCAAATAAACTTCCAAAAACTTATGAATAAATTCCTTAATCATCCAAATAAACTTCCAAAAACTTATGAATAAATTCCTTAAATGCAGCTACTCCAACCCTTGAGAAAGTAGCAGGGGAATTCTTCAACCCAAATGGAATCCCTGCATATTGATATGACCCCCATTCTATAGTAAATGTAGTCTTATCTCGATCTTTTGGTGCTATTATGACCTGGTGATATCCTAAAAAATCCATCGATGAATGAAGAGGTTTCTTGTCCTCCTACATTTTCCAAAACTTCATCTATAAATGGGGTAGGGAAGGGATCATGCAGACATGCATAATTCATCTTCTGCAAGTATACACATATCCTTATTACCCCTTTCTTCTTCTCCTGCACTACAATAGGGATAATCCATTCATATTCTTCCACATGTTCTATGACACCAACCTCTAACATCTTATCAATTTCTTGCTTCACTTTCTACTTATACACTAGATTCAACCTATAAGGTCTTTGTCTTATTGTCCTGCCATCTAGTTTCAAAGGGATCTTCATCTCTCCAATTTCACCTCCTACCCCCTTAATTTGTGAAAATGATGTTTGGAATATGTCACTATACTCACACAATAAATTTGTTATTATTTCTACTATCTGGTTATCTTAGTAGTCCCCAATACTTGCAATATTTGGGTTTTATATTTTTCCAATATTTACCTTATTTATCTTCAATGGTGCAACAAAATATTCTAACTCTAACTATGGAAATTCTACTTCTCTTTCCCCTTAAAATTCTATGATATGTATATTGCATGGGTTTTCTTCTATTAGGTCTTCTTCTACAACGTGATAATAATGTAACAACTATCTGACTATCTGTCTCTTTTGGTTCTGATAAGTTGTCACAACTTCAACTTATGGTTCTTCAAAGATCCTATCTCTTACCAAATTTAGTGTTGTATCTATCTCTCGACTCTCATGTTCAAATGCAAATGTAATCACAAAATTCTGCTGCATCTCTTCTCAATTTATTGTTTCTTTGCATAGGTCCAATTATGTGTACCAATTCCTTGGGATACCTTCCAATGTATGAATGAAATGATGTGGCCATTCATCCAATGGGACCAATATCCATTGAATTATACATATATCTATGTGTTATCTGGGTTATCCAATTCCATCATACTTCTCCACATATCTATTCTCCTTCTCTACACCAAATTTGATGCACAGTAACCTCTTGCATTGATGTCAATTATTGATCTTCTCTTTATCTGTACCCCACCAACGTGCAAGTGTTGCTTTCAAGGCCATATCTAATACTGGTAATATTTGATTTTCCACTACTTCTAACTCAAAATTCATTAAAAATTCTTCTAAATCATTCTGACCATAAAAATTTGGAGGTTCTCTTACCTCTGTACCAACCCATCTTAGTGTGTGAGTCCTCCTTGCACAACTTCTGGTAGATAACTCATGAAAACACTGTTTCCAGTTCTCCAGTCATGTGTTTGAATCTGAAGCATAAGAAATAATACTTCTTGAGCTAAGCATACCATTTGCTATTGGATTAATGTAGTCCTCCTCTCGTGCAATAGTTCTATACAACTAATTTATGTCTTCTATAATGAAATTCTCTTATGCAGGTTCAACATACCTTCCTCCTTCTGAAGGATCTAAAGGTGCATTGACTCTGTATTCTCCTGAATCAAAGATCATTTTCCTATTCTTCAAATTGATGATAGTCTCATTATCAAATTCTCAATCCATTCCCAACATTGTTGGTTAGGATCTAGTGTTATCCACCATGTTAATCACTTCAAAGTCTTCCATAGTGTGCACACCATCTAAATCTACTGATATGCCTTTCAATATACCAATTGGTACCACTCTATGATGATTTTATAACTTCAACTAAATAGATTAATACCCCAATGTAGGTTCCCCCATAGCTTCCCATGTCTTCTTAGGAATAAAATTTACTTCAGACCCCAAGTCTAGTATGATACCCCCCATATTGAAATCTCCAATGTTTGTAGTCAACCTGAACTCCCTACTCATTCTTCTCTTCTTATGAACCTGATTGACTCTCTTTTGTTCTACTTTAATATATTCTCTAAAATTGTACTTTTCTAACATAATTTGTAATACTTGTAAATATTTTTTATCATTCAACAACTTCACACAAGACCCCAAAAAGTTTCTTAGATTACTTACTTGTTCTGATGGCTGATCTCTGTTGATTTGGTCAAATAGGTGAGGCATGTCATAGAATGGTACATCATCTCCTGGATTTGTTCCTGAATTAGATGCAATATTATCCTTTAAAATATCTTGTCTTGCCTCCTTGAATGTCTCCTTCTCCTTGCATGTTTCAAAATTCTGTTGAGGTTTTGTATTCTTTCTGACCCACTGGTGTTGGTCTTGATTCTTCTTTGCTACATTTGCTCCTGTATTGGCTCCACCTCTAGTAACTATATTGTTCTTCTTCCCATCCTCTTCTTTGTCTTCCACAAAAATCCATTGAGCATTCTGATTGTTTTGGTTCCTATTTTCCTATATATTTTTCAATAGTGTCGGACATTCTTCTGTATCATGATCTGTTGCATGACAATACATATATGTTGCAAGTGGTTGTGGAAAATATATTGCATAATGTCTATGCTTTTGAAAATTTTGACATGTCATTGGTCCTCTACCTCCTCCAAATACTCTTCCTCCATGACCTTCTCCTATGAAGCCTCCTCAGTTTCCTTGATTTTATCTATGTAGTGTATTATACTGCGGTGCCTGATTGTATTGTAGTTGTGCATTATTGTACTGCAGTGGAGATGCAAATTGTTGTGCATTGTTATACTGTGGTTCTGCTGCAAATTGTTGTACCTTATTATACTACAACTACGTTGTAAAATGTTGTGTAGGTTGTCCTATCATTAGTTCATCCTACATCCTATAAGTATCTAAAGTCCTTTCCTTCATTATTTCCATATTTCTACAATCCTTGTCTTCATGTCCTACAAACTTACAGAAGTTGCAAAATGTACTCTTGGGTATTGTTGGACACTTTTTCATCGTAGGAAAATGATAGGGATAATGTCCATGTGTTCTACATATTTCACACCATGGATCTCCTGTGGGTAAAGGATTCATCATTTATGTCCCCCAAGTACTGCACAAAGGTTGGGAACTTAGTCTTATGATGTCCTTCTATTCGGCATAATGTACACCAAACATATTCTCTCTTTTCATTCCCCTTATTTTGATTTAACTGAAATGTCAGGTTCTTTAGATATTCTCTCAGCTCTTCCACAACTGGATCCATATGTTTATACTGGTTTTCCTCTAATTGCAATGTTGATTTCATATCCTCCACCTAAGTTTGGAACTTCTACTACCTCAATGGATACTTCAAATGTGGTAATAAATAATTGACAAATAAGTGCCTATGTTGCATATATATGATAGGATACTTCAACTTACCTTTTAGTATCTTGAACTTCTAATCAAATTCCTAAATTGACTCCCCTATATTCTGTTTGATTTCTATCATTTCATTCATGAACCGATCCTCTGAACTTGGTGGTTGAAATTCATTGATTAATACCTTTTTCACATCTTTGACAGTTTTGGGTGCTCCTTGTGGACTGTTTACTTTGGACCCATATACCAGTCTAGTGCACGGTCTCTGAATGTGATCGCCAGTTCTGCCAATTTTGTATCTTGATCTATGATCTTCTTAGCTGCCTAAATCTTCTCAAAAATAAACAAGTGCTTCTTTGGGTCCTTCAATCCTTCTCCACGAAACTCTGGTAATCAAATAGTTGGATCTACTCCCACCATTGCAAAGTTTGTTGTACTACCACCTCCACACAGTGTAGATACTTGACTACTACTTGTTGAACTTGTATTTCTACTTAAATTTCCACTAGACCCTCATCCTACTAATATCCTTATACCACTAATCACTTGTTGTCTAAATGATTCTTCTTCTTCAAATGTCTTAGTTGTACATGGGGTCGTGGGTTCCACACTAATTCAGATATGGAATGGAGAGCCTTCTTCTACGTCGGACCCCTGACCTCTAGTTTTCCTCTTATATGTGGCATGTAGGATTTCCTCAATCTTCCCCATTGCATGAATATCCTCCACCTCTTCCTCATCACTTTCCAAGCCCTCTCGCTTGACTATTGCCCTATTTTTACTATTGATCTTATACTAGTAGGATATTTTGTTGTGCGCCACTCCTTCTCTGCTCAATATCTCCTTTATATGTTCCTCATCTATCCTAATTTGGTCCATTGCTTCCTTCTTATGGCCTCTCTCTAGAGCCCTCTCCATTTCTTAGATCTTCCTTAGTGCTTCCCCCAGTTCCCCCATGCATGCAAAGTGATTTAGTTGTCTAACTCCATTGGCATAACTCCTTTATCATGCAATAAAATATTGATTGATGTGTAAATAAATATAATGTACCTTCCTCCCGGTCGCTTCAAAAAATCCTCCTCTGCATCAGTGTATGAATTCACAGTTTTGACCGCAAACTCAGTAACAAATCCTGCAATAATATTATCTAACCAGAAATCCACTACGCGTGTGAATTTATTATTAACTCTTTCAAACCATGAAATATTATTAGTATTAAACTCTGTTGGCCTTATCCAATTAGTTGGATGAGTATCCTTCAACCTCAATATCCACTCTTGCAAAAATTATGGAAAATAACAGAAAAATGCTTCATGCAAATTAGTAAACACATACCTTTCCAAATATTGGTGCGATGTATACATGGATCTTCTATTGTATTTCTACGCAAAATCGAGTTGTTTTGTCTCCACCATCTTTCAATCTCTTTCTTAGTATGATTCCATGGCCTAAACATTCCCTTCTACCACTGCATTCTCTTCACTATCCTTCAGAAAGTCCCTTCCAATCTGATCTTCTGAGTCGAACCAAAAAAAAATCCATTTGTTCAATGTATGGGCTGACCCGAGTTCTACTTTAGTTCTCCAACGAAACCCTAGAAACCATTGTCCTTTATGGAGACCATAAGGAAACACTGCGTACAAAGTGCACAATGCAACCTCACCCAACATGGCTTATGGGTGATTGCATGTCCTATATGTTTGCAATCATGGAAAGGATGTTGCTCATGGGGATGTTAGGAATATTATTATACTTCCACATTCATTAGATATACCATTTTATGACCATATTCACTCATAAAAAATCATTCTACAGTAAAATAACATGACTAATATTAAAATAACAACAAATTAACCTTAATATATTCATTCATTCATCATAAATTAAAAGCAATAGTCCACACAATGATACAATGTTTTACCGTTGTTCACCCCCCTAGGATACGTCCACAAAGATCTAGAAATATCTATTTCTTTATTCATCTTCATCAAGTCATTGCATTCCGTGCATTACATAATACGTTTGGTGATGGTGAGGCTAACCATTAATTCACCAAGATCCACAAATTGCGACCTAACCCTCAATTACAATTCATGACTCTATCTCCAAAATTGTCTCAGTATTTATCTTCAAAACTCTTTGTCCAAAAACTTGCTACCAAAAACATGATCAAAGATCAAATATATCTCTCCTCAGATCTTACAATGCCTATGTATACTACAAAAGTGGCTTAAATCCATTACATCATGACCAAAACAATAACCCTAAGTGAATTAGGTTTTCCTCACGTTACAACCTCTTGCATGCATCTGGTCCACAATCCAACCATTTCCTCATCATGCTATCCTTCTTTCTACCTTTGAGTTTCCTCTTCCTTGCGCTACTTTTCCCTATTTCCCGACATGCTACTTTCCATGCCTTTTGATGCACTGATTTTCCTTATTTTTTGGCACATGCTTCTATTCTGGTCCCAATTCGAATTGTCTTCCAAAAATATTGTGAATTTCCCCAAAATAGCCTGCTACAACAATGTGCATCACATAAGAGACATTGGTCCTCTTCTTTCCGACAATAACCCTAGGCCACGAGGTGACTTATTTATTGAGTACAACTTCATACAAGTAAAATGGTAACGAATGTGTATGAAAAAGAGACGTTTCATCCCAAACCATATATTATGGTTATTCCTATTGAATAACACCTATGGAATTCAGGGTCGTTGTGTTGTAGCAATGATCTCATCATACCATTGCACGAAGGAGACATTATGATCAGCCCTTTTGGTAGATGGAACATGAAAATTCCATGGTTCAAAGAGATTGGTGATGAAACCATCTACATTGCGGGAAATTTTGTGCCCCTCTAACGATTTCCACTTCCACGTAGCGAAGGAAGTCGACAAGTATTCGTAGATAAAATATCTTGATCGGTCATGCACATCTATGCAATCCTTGAACAACTCAGTGAGTATATATTTCCACCAGTTCATATGATTTCCATTCTTACTAAATTCCACCACTACAATGACGTCTAAAGTACACTCTCCCTTCATGTACTTATGCATCACATTCAACACAATCAGATAGAAATCCATGTGGACCTACTCATCATTAATTGATGCAATGTGCTCTCTTGACCTCCACAGAGTGTGCCATATTTTTCATACAATCTCACCTCTCCCCTCATTTTATTTTTCTTCCCCAAGCCTTGAAATGCTTATGTTACATCCTATCCTTGCATGGACAACTCGATGAGCATGTGGATGTCCTCTATGTGGATGTTGTAGGCTTGGTATAGCCATAGGGATATGTTGTGCACTCTACTAATAAAAAAATTTGTGCAATGTGTCGCTTCTCCGGTAGTCCCAAAGAATAGCAGGTCATAGTTAGGGGAATGCAATTAGGCTTACACTAATACTAGAATAATCCATCAGGAGATGTAGTGAAATCCATGAAAGAGATGGTAGACATTTGGGAAAATTCAACAGCATCAGTAAAATCAAGGTCAACCAACCTAGTTTGTTCGACATTTCCATGCATATCTCCTTGAAAAACAACCTATGGATCAATGAAATCCATTGGAACATTGGTTCAAAGGGCCCCTCGACCAACTGTATGAACCATTGGAATAGTTAGACGATGGTAAAAAAAAACACAGGGGTGTGAAGACTTGGACGTGGTATTACAAAGGGCTCAAGAGGCTCCAAGACTGAGTCAATAAAAAGTTCAAGAGTAAACCAATAGATGGATCCATCGACCCAAGACGTGTTTATAAGTGATATGTGGAAGATGTCAAGATTTCCATGAATTGAATATTGCAAGGTGACAATATTGGGTATTAACTCCCACTCAATCCCTTGAACGCAAAAGAATCCACGATAGGATTGGGGTAACTAAATGCATACCCAGAAAGTTGGTGACGGGATGCTGGAATAATTCAGAAAAGTACAGACTAGGTGAATGGTTAATAAGAAAAAGGCAGACAATTGTTAAACTGTAAGTGATGGTGACAGGAAGAGATGAAATGAGGGGGGGAAAGGTACAAAGATATTTTAATGACCCACATGATGACACTATAGTGCAAAATTCAAAATTTCAACAACATTAAGTATGGAAGAATGTGACCGTGACCTCCTCGACCACAAAGTGAATATTCGAGACAGATGACTTAGATAATACAACAAAACATTAAAAAATGTAAACATAGAACACATAACTATGTATTTACAGAACTTAAAGAAAATACATAAATGGAAATCCTACTTACTAACACACTCCTAAAACCATGAGCGAATGAAACTTTAATTATGCCACAAACAAGTAGGGCTTCAGGCATGCCCCATTCACCCATCCAGGTCAAAGCATTCCATCGATTTGCGCTAATTTGATAGCTCCATAATCATGGATATTTGCAACAATAAAATGGCCAAGCCAATGCATTTGGAGATTTCCCGGGTGTTTCTGATAGTTGTTGTCATATAAAAGAATGAAAACACCATGTGAAAATGATTTATGCTTTATATGATGATCACACTGAGCCTT
Source organism: Picea abies (assembly GCA_900067695.1). Taxonomy (NCBI): domain Eukaryota; kingdom Viridiplantae; phylum Streptophyta; class Pinopsida; order Pinales; family Pinaceae; genus Picea; species Picea abies. The sequence goes on along the minus strand of CBVK0102304621.1, from coordinate 7,694 downwards.
TTTCTAGGATTTCCCCATAGTCTGATGAAAATATGCTAAGAACCTATCTTCCTCATGTTCCATCAATTCCACCACCCACATAGTAATAGATTCATTATCAGTGATCTTGGTAGCTTGTTTGATGAATATAATTGAAGTGAGAAACTCTTTTGGCACCACCACTTCTCACCCATATATCAGTTGAAACAAGGTGTACCTATTTAATCATTTGATGGTAGTCTGATATGCCCATAACATAGTGATAACTCTTTCACCTGAATTATCTCGATTTGTACAATGAAATTTTGTTAGCCCCATATCCAAGATTTTATTAAGTGATTCCACTATTTTGTTATCTTGTAGATGGTAGGGATTACTCTTATGATGTTGAATAAAAAATTCTCTAGTCAGGTTTCCTATAGTTTCACTGAGGAAGTGGGCTCCTTGGTCACTGGTCAAGCTTTGAGGACAACCAAACCTTGTAATGTCATTCTCAAAAATAAACCATGCTATAGTGGTTGTAGAACAATCCTGCACAAATTCTACTTCATCCCAGTGAGTCAGGTAGTTAGTTGTGGTAATGATATATCTGGCCTTGGAATTCCTATCTGTAGGATTTATTAGACTGATGAAATCAACAACCCATTTTTCAAAAGCTTGTAGTGCACGAATAGGGTGCAGAGGAAAATCATCGCAATAGAAGGGTTTTCCCACCCTTTGAATTACATTGTAGGCACGATCATATTCCTTAGCATATTTAAACAATGTTGGCCACCAATGTCCTACCTGTAGGATATTTTGAGCAGTTTCCTTTCCACCAACGTGTCCTCCCACAATTCCAATATGACATTCCCATATAATATCACATTTTTCATGGTCTAACGCACAATGCCAAAAGATTTTATCCAATCACAATTTGTAGAGTTGGCCCACAATATATTGTTAATATGTTTCATGAACCACTAGGTGCCTCTTCTGGGTCACGAAATATCCTTCCGACATAGCATCCATACTAAAAAATAGGGAAATATTTGACAGACAATCAAGAATAGCCTCAATATGAACAAGATCTGGGTATGGAATCTAGTCATCAATAGGTATGCCACTTTCTCTTAAATCTAATCTTGAGAAGTGATCTGGACCCACATCAAGTTCTCTAGGATTGACAATAACTTCAAATGATAACTCATGAAACAATAGAAACCACCTGCAAATAAGACCTTCTAACACGGGTTTGTTGATCCAGATTTATGAATGAAATGAAATGAAACTGCATATTTATAATGTTAAAAAAGAGACACAGTGAGAAATAACAGAGATACAATAAATCTTGACTTCTATTAAATAAGAAATATGCTGAAAACTGTAAAATGCAAACTTAAAACAAGCTTGCTAGAGTGGTGGAAGCTTATCTATGAGAAGAGATGTGACGGCTACGCTCATTCGCAAGAAGATGAGTACAATGAGGATCTAAAGGAATTTTTTCAATAAATATGAATGCAAAAAACCTAGACATCCAAAAACTTAACCCTAGGATATGAAGTGTCAAAAGTCGCGTGGGCCACGTTGGGGTATGTTAGTACATTAACTTCTCAAGGTCGTAACTTTTGCATATGATCTCTGTTTAGGGTGCACAATAGCTCATTGGAAAGGTATTGATGATGAGATTCATTTAGGGGCCTCAATTAAATCCTTTGGATGACATTGAGGTTATATATCATGAAAAAATGTTGTATAGTCCCTCAAACTGGCCCCAGAAGTTAAAAACTGCTAAAAATAGTAAATTTCCAAAATTGCTAGAATTTTTTTTTTGAGCCATTTGGAAAAGGTGGGTGGCCAATGATATCCATATGGATCAATCCTCCCTCCTTAGGAAGGAATGGTATGAATTTCTTTGAGTTCCCCCATCAGATGAGGACATTTCTATTGAATTTGGCCTCGGATGAGCCACTCTTGGTGCAGGAGCTTCCCTTGCTTTGACAACCCGATACAGATGGATCCTATGTTGGTGAGTGCCCTTGACCTGTGTGTCCATGATATGATCATTGGATTCATGTTCCATGTGTTCATGGTTGAGCTATGTTGGTTTCAATTTTTTTTCTATCTCTAAGGTGTCTAATAATGGTGGAAAATAAGGTTGAAGGAGGTCCACATTGAACACTGGGAGCAAGCCAATGAAGGGGGGAAGGTTGAGATAAAAATCATTATCACCCACAAACTTGGTAATGGTTTAAGGCCCATAACGAAGTGGATGATGCTTTCAATGAGGCCTTGTAAGGATTTATTTCTACAAGTGCAACCAAAATTTGTCTCCCACTCGAAACTGGTGTGGCACTTAGTGTTGATCATGGCGCTGCTTGTACTTGGAATTGGAACTATGTAAAATATCCTAAACTTGTTGGAAGATGAGCTGGATCCACTCAATGAACCTAGTGTCTTTGTCAGCTACAGTTGGAGCATGCAATGAGTCTGCCTAGGTGGCCGCAAGGGGTAGTGAAACATCCATGGGAACCAATGGTTGAAATACCAACCCCACCTGAAAGGGGTTGTGGTTGGTTGAGATATGTATGGATATATTGTAGTTGTGTTGAGAAGATATGTATGTCATCCCAGGTGAAAGGTTTCTTGGAATTGTACATGCTCAGGATGTGCATGATCATTTGATTGGCGACCTCAGTTTGGGCATTCGTCTGGGGGTGGAAGGTAGTAGACTTGGTGACATTGGTGTCCATCAGTGACCAGAGGCTCAACTAGAATGTGTTGAGGAACCAAATGTCCTGATATGAGATAATGGTTTGTGGGATCCCAAAGTGTACCCACACTTGTTCAATTAAAATCTTGGCAGTTTTCTCCACTGTGATGCTCTTCTTACAGGCGACCAAAATCACCATCTTGGAAAAGAAATCAAAAACCACAATAAAATAGTCATTTCCCCGCCTAGTGGAAGGGAGGCCCAACATTTAGTCCATTGATATGGATTCTAAGGGCCTATCAGAAGTAGGTTGAGGATTTTACATGCCTTGTTTCTTGATGGTTGGTTTGGAAATAACACAGGAAGTGCAGGACCAAATATAATTGTTGACATCATGTCGAAGTTTCGGCTAGTATAAATGTTGTTGTAGCATTACCATTATCTTTTCCATGTTGAAGAGTCCTGCCACCCGGCTGTAATGGGTTTCCGAAATTAGCTTCACTCGCTCACTTGATGGAACATAGAGATGGCCCAGATGGAACACTAGCCCGTATTGAATATGGAAATTGTTGACATTTGTGTTGGTGCCCAACATCTGGTAGGTGTTGGTTAAGTCAAGATCCATCTCATAGAGGTGGGGCCACCCAAAGGTCTCATTCCCACAAGAGTATAAAACTGTGGTGAGTGTCACAACTGGATGTCGGCTGCGACAATCAATGATTCAGTTGGTACTTCCTATTTTGTACTTGATGTTGAGGTGGAATTACTGCAAATATGTGGATCACTTATGATGGCAGTCATTCTAAAATTTTCCTTATATCTGCATGAAATTCAACGACTTATTATTATTGTGGATGACTATCGCCTTTCCGAGAATGTAATGCCTCCACTAGTGGCAGGTCAAAATATGATAGTGTCTCACTATGATAGGCCATGTGGTGGTCGTGATGAGTGAGGAATGCACCCACAACATAGTCTAAAGCATATGTATCGATCTCAAAGGGTTGTTGCAGGTCAGGTAATGACAACACTGGTGTTGAACACAAACACTGCTTCAGTTCATCGAACGCTTTCTATTGGGACACGTCCCACACAAATTTTCCCTTACCACCACCTATGGTTATCTGAGTGAGGTCCCATGTAATATGGGAGAATCCCAACACAAACCTACAATAGACATTGGTAAGGCCTAAGAAGCTCCAAAGCTGAGTGAGCATGGTTGGGAATGGCCAATCAAGGATGACTTGGATCTTGGCTGGATCAACATGCAAACCATGTACATCAACAATGTATCCTAGGTGTTGGACCCTGTTCTGCCCAAGTCTTGTTGTAGATGAGGATGTCATCTAGATACACCACCAAAAAACAAATAGTTAAAGGCCACAGTATATTGTCCATCAACCTCATGAAATTTGTTGGGGCATTTTTCAAACCAAAGTGTATGAACAACCATTCAAAAAGACCTTATTTTGAATTGAAGGAAGTTTTCCATACACATGCTTGTTCTATTGGGACCTGATGGTAGCCAAAATTCATATCAATCTTATTGGAGTATTTCCCCCCCTTGAGTTGATCAAGGAGATTGTCAATTCGAGGAATTGGGTACTAGTTCCTGACTGTGATTTTGTTTAGGGACTAGTAATCAATGTAGAGTTGCAAGGTCCTATCTTTCTTCTACACCAACATGATTGGGCTTCCAAAAGGTGATGAGATGGGTCGTATGTTCTCCTTTTGGAGAATTTCTTGGATCTCATGCATGATATCCTCATTTTCTAGCAGAGAGCAATGATAGACTGGCCCATTTGGTAGTAGCGTGTCGGGGGTTAGATCAATGGGATGCTTTACCTAACAGTGTAGAGGTACTCTAGTAGGTGATGAGAAGATGTATTTGTATTATTCCAGGACCTTATCCACTTGCTTTTGTTGCATGGAGAGGTTGGTTGTGAAGGCCATGAATGTGGTTGCAACATTTCTTTCACTCTAAGAGTGAATCACAAAGAACACAAAATTCCTAGTTTGATAAATGACCTTCCTGCATTTATTGGAAGAGATCAAGGAAATAAAACTACATGAGACTACCTCGAGTATCCTCTACAATTTGTTATTCAAAGTAATAACAAAACTATGAGGCCTAGACTCATATACAACATGAAGTTTTCATAAATAAGGTTGGACCAAAAGAACATCACAAAATTCAAGGGGAGAAACATCACACAATACCTCATCTTTGAATGGATTGATGTCATTTGACATGAGACACTATTGGCTGACATGAAGATTTCTTAATTGACAGAGCCATCTAATGGTGTAGGGATGCAGGTGCTGTGTTGTTAGTAGGGATAGACACTTGACAACCTCTGCTGAGATGAGGTTCTTCTGGCCACCTCTATAAACGATGAAGTGCAATGGAGTTTCATTCACCCACATATGTGAATGAAAGAGGCGCTCTCCTTCCTCTGGCTCATATGGTTCACCGAGTTGGATCTTGGTGGTAGAAATGGTGGCACTGTATTTCTTGTCAATGATACGTCTCCCCTTCTCTATTTCTGAATCAGTGTCGGAAATCACATCTGATTCAAAGGATTTTACTTCAGCCACTAATGACTTCTTTGAGAAGAAATCAACAATGTTATGTCAGGGGCTCTTATGGAACTTGTACCACTTCCCCTTATCTTTCTTCATCTTTCCATTGTCCTTTTTTGCTTGTGTCTTGGATTGGTTGTCACGAGGTTTCCCATATTTGGTATATCCTTTTTTCTATGGGTTAGGGCTGCCCTTGCCCTACTTCTTCTGTGAGGGGTTCCCATACCCAAAATGTCATGTCTTTTCCTTAATATTCTGCTATATTTTGATGACATATCGATAAGCCACGCCCAAGAATGTGATATCCAAAAAATCCATTTTTGTGTGGATGTATCTATATAGACCACCGCAGTACTTGAGTACAAGATTTCACTCATAATATTTGATACCCATCTTGGTGCGCAAGGTATGGAAGACATTGGTGAACTCTGGGACTATTTGGTCTCTTTTTTGCCGTAGTGTGGTCCATCTTGTATATAAGTCGTCATAACTTCCAATGAGGTAGTATTGTTCCTTAATAACATACCTGAAAAAATCCCAAGTGGGTGTAACTGCAAATAATTTGGATCCTTATGTTTCATTTTTCTCACAAAAATTCTCCCACCATTCTTTGACACGAGGGATGACATTGAGGAGTGCAAATATAATATTTTCTCTATCATAAATGTTGTGGACAAAAAAATACCCTTGTATAAGTTTTAAACATTTATCTATGGAATCCGCATATATTTTACCTTAAAATATGGGAATATAAAAATTGATTTGTACCTTGAAGGGGGTGGAGATTCCACTTGAGGTGGTTGCATCGCTTGTCGGATGTCGTCAAAGGATTTGTGTGAAGTTGTCCATCATCATGTTCCTCTATCGCTTGAGGGATTCATTGAGAAACATTTTCAAAGGATATCCTATCCTGTCATATTTATTTTCTCCCCCCACGAGTGGTTTCTTAGGTGTGCAAGAGAAGTTTTCCTCAAGAGAAACAAGCTTGAGACCTAACTCTCTATACCTTGACCATGTCAGGGACATGCATTAAAAAATGTCAGGGAGTAGACTTCTTTGATACCAATGATCCATATTTATGAGGGAAACAAAATGAAACCATAGACTTATAATGTTACCATAGAGACACAGTGAAAAATAAGAGAGATAAAATAAATCTTTACTTCTATTAAATAAGAAATTTGTTGAAAAAAATAAAATGCAGACTGAAAACAAGCTTGCTAGAATGATGATATCTTATCTCTAAGAAGAGATGTGATGGCTATGCTCATTCGCAAAAATATGAGTACAATGAGGCTCTAACGGAATTTTTACAATAAATATGATTTCCAAAATCCTAGACATCCAAAAACCTAACCCTAGGAGATGAAGCGTCAAAATTCATGTGGGCCTCATTGGGGTAAGTTAGTACATTAACTTCCTAGGGTCGTAACGTTTGTATACGATCTCCATTTAGGGCACATGATAACTCATTGGAAAGGTATTGACGAAGAGATTCATTTAGGGGGATCAATCAGAGCCTTTGGCTATCATTGAGGTTCCCTATCATGAAAAAACATCGTTTAGGCCCTTAAACTAGCCCCAGAAGTTAAAAAATGCTAAAAATAGTAAATTTCCAAAATTCCCAGAAAACTATTTTGAGCCAGTTGGAAAAGGTGGGTCACCACTGATATCCACCTAGGTCAATCCTCCATCCTTAGGAAGCAATGGTATCCATTATGTTTATTTTTCCCATCATATGAGGAATTTTCTGCTAAATTTGTCCTCCTCAGATGAGCCACTTGCCTTGGTGCAAGAGCTCCCTACTTTGACAATCCGATAAAGCTGGATCCCCTACTGGTGAGTTCCCTTGAACTGTGTTTCCACGATCATATTAGTGGATGCATGTTCCATTCTTTCAGGTTTGATATATGTTTGTGTCAATTGTTCTTCTATCTCCGAGGTATCCAATAATGGTGGAAAATAAGGCCGAAGGAGGTCCACATTGAACACTAGGTGCAAGCCAAGGAAGGGGGGAAGGTTAAGCTCAAAAGAATTATCACCGAAAACCTTGGTAGTTGTGTAAGTCCCATAATGGAGTGGGAAAATATTCCAATGATGCTCTATAAGGAGTTCTTTCTACAAGTGCAACCAAACTTTCTCTTCCACCTAAAACTCGTGTGGCACCTAGTGTTGGCCATGGTGCTCCTTGTACTTGGCATTGGAATTCTGTAAAATATCCTCAACATGTTGGCGGATGTGTTGGATCTGTTCAATGAACTGGGTTTCTTTGTCAGTTGTAGTTGGAGCATACGACAAGCCTACCTGGGTGGCTGCAAGGGGTAGTGAAGCATTTGTGGGACCCAATGGTTGAAGCCCCAACCCCACTATCAGGCTGTTATATTAAAGATTTTTTAATTACCTGAAAACACTAAATTTTCAAACCAGGGTAAGTGAACTT
>CBVK0102304617.1:0-10409 GCA_900067695.1 Picea abies | reverse complement strand
ATATATATATATATATATATATATATATATTTATAAATAAATAAATTTTCGATATATATATTTTGTGTACATATATATATTTTCGTTTAAATAGTTCCCTTGATTTTCTTTTTTGTTCATAAACTTTTGACGCATTGCAAATAAGATTCATATTTGTTTTTTACAGGATTCCAGCTTCATACGAAACTAGCAGGAAAAGTAATTTGCAAGTCGGTGTCAGGAATAGATCGACATAAAACAGGTGATACCTAAAGTAGTTTCATATTGCGCAAAGAAAATGAAAGGAAAAGGTAAAAATGAGCTCTCTCAAAAACATATGTTATAAAAGACTGTTAAAGAAAACCGAGGTAACGCCATTTAAACTGCAATATTAGCTGAAATGATGGATAACAAGATTGTTTCTTGGTTTGATAACCTTTGAAAAAATTTAAAATAACTTAAACAATTCACTCGATCCAAACATGGTCAGTCAAAGTAAACTATCCTAGAAAATATCTACAAGAGTCAGTCTCGAATTGTTGACCTCTGTTTTTTCAGTCGATAAATCGCTACCTAGCACCCTGTCTATCTTCGGGTCTAACTTTTGACAAGCTACCATCTTTCCGTTTCATTACGAAGGGATAAAAGTGTTTTGTTTTAGCCTCGTAAGTTTCAAAACAGATTGTGGAAAGAAAGCAGGTCTTCACAACTACTTGATCCCCTGCTAAACGAAGGAACGTTTAGAGCGATCCTAACTTTCTTAGGTTTTTCAACAACATCGAAGGATTAAAGCTTGCTCAAACGGGATGCCCTTTAAAAGTTATTTTCCTTTTCTCCCTAAGAACGAAGATGTTGTGAAGGTCAAGGGAAGGTTGGTACCGAGTAATCAAAGTAAGTTGACAGACCTCTAATGCAAAATATTACACGAATATCAGCCCTGATACAAACTGATTGCCCCCATCTTCGCGCTCAAAAAAGTAAATTATAAGACAGGTGGTGAAAGGAAATTTAGAAATGATTGCCCACACCTAGTCCAAGAAGACGATGAAAGGAAATTCAGAAATGATTGCCCTCATCTCATCATTTAAATGCATAAATATATTCCTAAGTGGTGAAAGGAAATTCAGTGAAAAGGGGCCAGATAACTTCACCGAGGTACTGAACAGGCTCGCTGGCAGTGAAGCAATGTCTGAGATATCTGTAAGACTATTATACATGAATATCACTCTACTCTGGTAACCAACGCTTTCTAAAACCTGATCCACATCCCAAATTCAAACGGGACTCCCCAATTAAAAAACATATAATCTCATTCTTTTGATGCAAGCCGATAGCCACAAGATCTGTTGAGTCTCCTAGGATTGTTTCGATTGTCTTAAAACATACCTAAAGTTAGTAGTGGGAAAAGGAAAATTGTGAAAGGGACTACAACTGTGTTTGAAAAGAGTATCTGATTTTGAAAAAAAATTTCAAGGTAAAGAACAGAGTCTTTTCCCCCTTCGATCCTCTTTTCTTGGAACCTTTCTGCCTGATTGATGCTTTTGACTCCATTTACCCAATATTGGCACATGGTCTACTGTTCTTCCCACCTCACAGGAAGGCGGGATCCCTAGTTGGAGCCTATGTTGGAGCCACCCTTGTTTTTTAGCGTGTCACAATTTTCATTTGATGCTTGAAATCTAAAGATGGTGTTCTTTTTCCCTCCGAGATATTGAGACCTCTAAAACTTTGTCACGCTAGCAGTGATGATTTTTCTATTCTCGAAACAAGTTCTACTTTTCATAAGAATGTTCCCTCTTTTTTTTCTACTTCGGGATCTCGCAGGTCGGATACTATAACTCATGAATTCACACGTCTCGAGTCACGAAACGACGAATTCATTTTAAATTTTCACTCGAGACAATAACAAGGGTAAATTTTTTTAACTCATGATTAGACGTCGTCGAGGTTTCGCGCCTCGGCATTCGTCAAACCCAAATTTTTATTTTTACAGCCCCGAGAGTCGAGAACACGAGTTCCTTTCTGGATAACCCATGTCGAGGATTAAAGGCAAAAAAGCTAACCGTGGTTAAAGTTGTTCTCGGCATGTCACCACTCGGCACTATCTTTTTCGAAAGTTACGGCATCTAAACCCCGACTCACGAAGTCACGATGTAATTATAACATGATTAATTAATCACTTAATCCAAGATTATCTTCCCCTTAATTAAGCCTTGTTATCGCGATCTCGCGGTTTCGTGACTCGCCATATAAATCTCCCAGAAACTTATCTTCGAAGTTTTGAGTTGCGATATGGAGAATAAAATGATTATAAAATTAATCATGCCCCAAATCATGATTACCTTTAATTAAACCAAAATTGGTCGTCGTAGTCTCGGGAGTTGGAGACTCAAAATGTTAAAATAAAATCCACGATATAACGAATAGCGAGAAATTGATTAACGTTGGCGAGATTGGATTAATTAAGCTAAATCAAGACAAATCCCGTGTTTCGATGCCTACATGATTTACGAGGGGGCCTTTTCTCTCCATACGCCAACTGACTTTTAAAGCGCCAAAATTTATGACATTAATGGGGAAATAGGGTAAATCTATGAATATAATATCAGATATTTATGGCATAAATTTATTTCTAATTATGATTTGACAGGCTTGTTTTGAAAGATACCGAGTTTTCAAATATATGTAAGGACTTTGCTTCATTATAAAGAATGTTTTTCATAGGACGCAGAGCTCATCACTTCTGAGTAAACTGACTTTTGTATGTATATGCAGTTCTATTGTAGAAGAGCTAAAACACAAGCTTCAGCCATGGCCCCGCGGAAAGCAGCAAAGGCAAATGTCGAGGTTTCGGGGCAAGGCTCAGATAATGTCTCTGATACTTCGCCCCAAAATACCGACTCTGTCCCTAACTGGTCATATGTTTCAGACATGTTGCAATCAGAATTGGTGGATTATTCCGATGACTCCGACGACAATGAAAGAGATGATATAACCACCAAATACAAAATAGTCATCCAATCCGGGATGCACAAGGTAGCAGCCAGGCCACGGTTGCTTCCATATTACGACATGATCTGATGGCCGTTGGATCATGTGGACATACCTACCAGGACTATCATGAACGGGCAACGAGTCACTATTGGGACTTTTAGGCCAGAGCATCTACAAACCATGTATAAGCTACCCGCGACGTCCGACTACATATATGGCGTCAAGTTCTTAGAAGTATTCAAGGAGAAGGAATGCGTGCAGTACGATAAGACCATGTCTAGTTTGATAAAGGATTGGGTTTCGAACACTGCAAAGTTCAGAGATAATGCCAACGGCATTTATTCAATCGCTTCGTTAGAACCACATTATAGATATGTGGCCATGATGACATTTCGGTTATATGGTAGAGAAGACACATCGCATTTTTTCCTTGCATGCGTGCCTCTTATGTTTCGGGTCGCAGAAGGTTGTTCTTTTGATTAGGCAAAGATGCTTTCGGATAGCTTGGCCAATCGGGTCACAGAGTATTGGGAGCAGAAGGAAAATGGGAGGCCATCCTCATTCTTCATGTCCGCATATATTATGGATGCCATTTGTTCTATGACACCATTTCCATTAATGAGCCGGGGTTGGACTCCGGCCGAAGACAAACCCATACATGTATATCATGAAAAAATATGGGAAAACAAAGCAGAAAATTTCTCTTATGAAATTTTTAACTGGGTGATGGTGCCCCTGCACGTCGCCATTTTTGGTCACCCACCACCTCGTATCTCAGACAGCATAGCGGCAAATCTGAGCAGCATAGCAGACTGGTACGTGGAGGCGAAATTTTCATACCTCAAATTTTTTGGGGCCCCTGTTCCTCCGCATGCGCTGCCATTGTTCATTCCTGACAAGCTGGCTTGTCGCGAGGTCGCTTGACAGATGGTAATTGGTGGTGTAAGTAAAGATCTCAAAGGGTATTCAAAGAAGGTGTGGCCGTCTTTTCCCATTCATTTGAATTCTCATTCTTTATTAGATTTCGGGCATGCCAAAGCCGAGGATGCTGCCCTAGAAGACCTTAATTTGGTCTCCATAGAATACAAGAAGCATGATCCACAAAGGGTCGTGAGCAATCATTTGGCTAATTGCAGGCTCAAAATATTTGAACATGAGAATTCACCCTCGGATGACATTTTCCGAGGAACGAGGTCCTATGAGGAAATTCTAGTCCAGATTCAATCCTTGGCACCCAAGGATAGAGCCAAGGTATTGAAATTTCAGGAACACAGACATAGTTGTCTCCCCGCTATATTGCGAGGTGAGGGTATAGATATTTCGGAGATGAAATAGAAGGACACTGAAGGTTCTAAAGATGCAACTCCTGACCAGAGAAAACACCAGGATGAGGAGGAACAAACAGAGGATCCAAAAGTAGAGGAAAAGACTCCAGACCCGCCAAAAGAACAGAATCCAGAGACCGAGATAAAGACCGCAGAACCGCCAAAGAAGCAGAACCCGGTTGATACCCTAGGAAAATTGACGAAATAGATAGGAGAACCCATCACATCTGTCACTCCCTTGTAGTCGACACAGGGAAATATCGAAGAGGGATGGATATTCAATGAGGAGCTGAGGTCCATAAGAGTAGAAGAACTCCCTCCAAATGAATTTTTATTTGATAAAAAGAGAAAAGCGGTAGTAAAAAGGGAATTCTACCAGGAGGGAGAGTCGACTGCCAAAAAGTATAAAGTGATGACCGATGGAAAAGATAAAAAGAATGAGCAATTTGCCACTGAAATCGCAGGGACGCTAGGAGCGTATGCCTCGGTGAATCAATTATCGGTCGGACTTTTGAAGAACCAACTTAAAAGAAAGAATCACCTAATCAGGACTCTTGAAGCCAGATTGGCCTCAGCCATAGAGAATGCTAAAGGTCATGCGAGCATGGAAATAGAGCAGGCCAGATTGGTTGATAAAAATGAAATAGAGGTGCTCAAAACTAAGCTTGAGCAAGCACAACTAGTGGTCCGGGATGGTCGGATGCAGGCGAGACAATAGAGGAATTTGATTGAAGAGCTGTAGGCTCGAGTAGAAATCTCCGAGAGCAGAATGATCAACATTGAGATGTTCAAATCCCAGGAAATCGAAATGCAGAGCAGAATCTCTTCGGCTCAACAGAATTTGCTCGCCAAGGTGGGAGCGATACGGGAAAACTGTCTATTGGTCAATCAGGTTTTCGAGAACCTTGCTGCCAGAGAAAGGGATGCAGGAGTGGCTTGGGTTGCCTTCCAGGAGGCAGTGATAGCCACGAATAATAGAGTTTTGGCAGGTGCTCCTAGGCTCACCATCTCGGAACAAACCCGAGGAAATATTGTGTTAAAGGAATGGGAGCGTAACATCGCTGAAGGCAAGCAACAAGCCCTAAATATAACTAATTCCTTGGAGGAGGCTTTCAATTCTATAGACGGCGAGCTACTGGGCATTGACAGTGGAGGTGACGCTGAGACGTTGATGAAAATGAATTTGGAACAGATCTCGCTTGATCTGAAGGAAAAGGAAGAGAGAGATTCGGCCGATATGTCTCAGATGACTGTGGTGGACATAGTCCAAGTTGATAAGTGCATGATCAAACCCAGCGCTCAACTATGTGCCATCGACATCATCGGTGGACATTTGGAGGACAGGTTACAATAGTTAGCCCGTGAATGCTACTTCTTCGAAGCCAGTTGTCAAGCCGAACCATCGCGGCTAATATCTTATCTTGTGGAAAGATGTATTGCCTGTATCGGGCTCTCGCAACGACAAACACCTGGCACCAAGTGAAGACAGAGTAGGAGAGATGGAGCGATTGCACTCCTCTCTGTTGTAACCAAAATTTTTGTGACTATTGAGATGCTACCTTATTTGCAAAATTGTATAAATATATGAGAGAAAGAAATAAACAAGGCTAGACCTTTTTGTTTCATTTGTAATAGAGTTTTACATTGAGAATTAATACAAGCAGATATGGAGATTCTCAATTCTGTCACTACTGTATTACAAGTTTGCTTCCTTGTATCTCATTTTTCCATTTCAATTCGTATTCATAATTGATGTGCTTCATTATACTTTAGTACGGCCACTACTATAACGAATGAATTTGGGTTTTCTGTAATTGTTTATTGTCTTTCCTCTGCACCAGCTATCAGCGGGCGTAAGACCAATCTGCATTTTCAGAATTCTACATGTATTCTTTGTTACATCGGTTATTTTCTTACACATTTGCCTCTTCCGTTTATGTCGTGAGATCTTCCCCTGGTAGGAACCTTACACTATAGACGGCTCAATGTTTTTCTTCCACCTCACACCATTATAAAAATATAATACAGTTACGGGAACGAGCCTTTGATTTGCATCCCTGTTTTATTCCTAAAACCATAAAATCTCTTTTATGTGACCAAATTGAGACAACACTCAATCTCCCTCTGATGTTTTTCCCTTTTCACTATTCCTTCATGACTATACCTGTACCAATACAACCTAACATCCAACCCAAACTATCAGACCAAACGCATATTGCCTTAAACCTATTCGAAACAATCCTTAAAACTGCTACTAGCCGGGTCGAACTTGAACGTTCATGGACAACCATTGAACAAGATATAACTATCCAAGAACAGTTGGAAGCTAGAAAACACCAACAAAGAAATCTTCCCTAGTTTCCTTTATCGAAGGTTGATGTTTCTTCCTTATCCATCTTTTACCCACTTTCGGATGCCTTGACACTGTACTTCTAAGCCTTAAGTACAGACTCAGGAACAACAAGCGACGTGTCTGTTACACATTATTTTGGTCACCTTGATGAAAATTCTATAAGGATGTGTTCAGGCTCTCAAAATGATCTTTTTCATGAGAAAAGTAATTGATTTCTTCCTCTACAAAACTGGTTTTTAGAAGGATGTCATAGGCTAACAGTAGTACACAGTGTGAAAATCCATGATTTTTGCAGGTTGCTCTATACCTGGTTTGCGGGGTTTCTAAAGGCTACTATATAGGCAGGGTGCGGTGACGTTTGAAATATAAATAAAGGAAGAAGTTCATGAAGTTTCTAGAAGGAGAATATTATAGAATGTGAGGTGGCGTCCGTATGGTTGCGATCCTACTGGCTTCTCTGAATTGGTGGGATCATCCTCATCCCTTTAACCACTTCACCTTCTCCTATATAATGATGGGTTTCTCATGGAAAAGGTTAAGCAAGATTAAGAAAAGAATTGATGAAAGAATAGGCTGAAGACTATGTGAATAATCCTGTTTCAATTGATGCTTGAGGTCTCCATTTGTCCATCAAGATTTTGTGGATCATCTTCATGCAAATTTCAAAGCAAGTGTGTGTGTGTGTTGGAAAGAAGGACTACTAAAAGGGAACTTGTGACATCAAGGCAGTTTGGTTGTATCTTCCAGTTTTACTTAATATAATAAGGTGGAATGTTTCATTCCCATAAAATCATTCTCATTTTATTACATGACTCCTTGATCACATGTTTAAGTTTTCATTGAATCTATTATTGTTTCTTTCACTTTTGTTGGTTTGTGTCAATTGCAGATCTGATTTCATGAGAGTGCCGGAGCGAGGCAGGGAAAACAAAGATATAAGGAAGTGATATATAAAGGTATGCCATTCATTCCTTCTTTTATAGTAAATTCAATGATAGTAACTTAGGGAAAGCGTCATGTCCCATCTCATTTTGTTCTAGATCCAGGTGGATCTAGGGAGATTAGTTTAAGTTCGCATTCACTGATTTATCCAATAACAAAATTGGCGACTCCATTGGGGATATGACTTGTTTGTGGTTTTTTGTTGGCCATTTTATTTTAGCCTACTGTTTTCACTTTAATTTAGCCTCTGAGTCTGTGGGGGATCCATCCAGACTCTCTGGATCTGAAATTTCACTTAGTCCCTTTATCATCTTTCCAAAATTTATTTGTTTATAGACACTTTCGCACTGTACTCTATATACAACTTACGAAAACCTTTGATTTTTGCATCCTTACTGTTTATCCCAGTGTGAACTTTCCACACCCTACCCGTTGCTAGCTTGCGGAAACTATTGATTTCCCCATTGTAACCTGATGCTAGGTTGTGACGGCGTCTATGAAATTTTTTGGATTGGGTCTTGTTATCTTTTGATGCCCAGTTTTTATTTGATCAGCTGGGAGGAACTTTTAATGCCAATATTTGACTATTTTCTGAGTGCGATACTTGTTGTTGATTGGTTTTTGGAGATCGAACACCTTTCTTAGACATTTTTCCAGTTTTACTTTTTTATTTTTATCAACAAGGATATAATCTCTGATTTTGCATCTGATTGCTTGATTGATTAAAAGTCTTTTTATTGGATTTAAATCCTTGGATTGATTACATTTTCTGGATTCCTTGTTGAATGGAAAATCATTTGTCATTTGCATTTGTAGAAATACTTGTCATTTTTACTTTTATCTTCATTGATAGTTTGATTTGGATGCTTCTTGAGTGTAACAATTTTCTTTGATTACTTGTCCTTTCTTCATTATATCCCCGTTTTGGTTTTGGAAAGGAATAATTAAAGCCACTTATTCTTTTAAAGTAATCATTCATAAGAAAGCTTTTTGCATTCAATTTTTTTTTAGAAGAGAAAATTGAGAAATTTCATTGTTTATGGTTAATTGAAATTGAGATTCATTCAAGAAAAAGAAAGTACATTTCGTAGCTCTTGTGTTTCTAGAAATATATCTTCTCCCCATTGTAGATTGAGTTCATTGAATGAAAAAATTTCACCATTCATCTCTATTTTCATATTATTGGGTCAATATCTCATACGACATTGGTTTCGTTTCCGTCTTCCTCTTGCGTAAACAACAACCTCTAAAACACTGCGTAATTATAAAATCTACTTGGTAACTTTTATTTTCTAGGGCTCTTTTACACCAACATTAGCTAGGCTAGCACTTTGGAATAGGTTGTGAGGCACACTCTCCAAAGAATAAAACACATAATAGCATCTTGTGATAGGGAGTGTTCAAATCCATTGGTAACATTTTATCCTGGGAAGCCCTTCTCACACAAGGGTAAAATCTGAGGTCGCATTGAAACTGGTAGAGTTACTCACCCTGCTTTGTTAGTCTCGATGTAGAGATTGTGCATATTATGGGAGTCTCTTAAAAGGTATACCCACAATGATGTTCACGGTACCTGGAATCGACGTTGGCCAGACTCACTCAGGCTCCTTGGAGGGTATACCCATGATTATGTGTGGGAGCTTGCACTAGGGTGTAAGTCTATTAAGTAGGTCATCAACGTAACTTTTCCACCCGCTCTATCCTATCCCCTTCTTGTCTTGACTTCGTGACGTTGGATGTCATCACCAACTAGTGACTTTGAAATAAGAAGGTTGTTTGCTTGGTTTTCTTCCTATATTTTATTAGCGATTGTTGTTTGTTTCCATAGTTTTCCATAGATTTTTTCCGTAAAATATTTGGTTTGACCAACATTGACCCTCCACATCGTTCATGCAGAATGCAAGGGGTACCCCTGGAAGAATCGGAGGGTTATCAAACTTTTCCTATTGATCCATCGGAGGGCTCTCCTCAACAAAGTTAGGTCCAGGACGCCACAACTTTACACATGGAAAGAATCGACTCTTTAGAAAATTTCCAAGTTGTTTTTTATTCTTTAAAGTCTTTCCACATACCTCCTAGATACGAGAGATGATTTCTTCAATTGAATTCAGCCGGAGAGCTTGTTGTTGAAACTTATGGAATACCAACCGGATCCCTTACAGGCTCTGGAGATATTTTTACTACTGACATATTTGGATCCCAACCCCACATGGTGTGAGACCTTTACGACAACTTGGGGGAAGAACCTGATCCACCTATTGTCTCCCTGTTATTGGATAAATTCGTAAGTGCGGACACAAACCGATCTCCCTAGATCCACCTGGATCTAGAACAAATCAAGACAGAATAATACTGTTTCCCTAGATTTTGACTATTGAATTAAGTAGGAGGCAAGAACGAATAACATACCTTATAATCGCTTCCTATGGTCTTTGTTGCTCTAGCTTTGCTCCAATTCTCTTGTGCAGTCTAGACCAAGACAACTCAAACCAATCGGAGTGAAGACAACTCAATATATTCAACAGTTAATCTATGTATATGATCAAGGAATTATACAATAAAGTGAAGATAGCTTTATGGGAAAGGGACATATTACTGTATCATATTGATGGAAAGTAAATATTACAACCTGAGACTTGATGTTACAAAATTCCTTTCGATGACCCTTGGCTCTGACACACACACTTGCTCATTTGCATGAAGAAGATCAAAACCCTTATGATGTCTTTGCTGTAGTTTCTTAGCCTGTTGTTCAAGCTTCAATCCTTCACACAATATTTCACCAATTCTCCAATATCTTGCTTAACCTTGTTTGC
>CBVK0102304611.1:0-10966 GCA_900067695.1 Picea abies | reverse complement strand
TTTTCACCCGCTTTACTTTTTTCCCCACCTCTAACAACATTCTGCAACATTCTTCCGTACAAAAATACCCTTTCAGAACCATTGTTGTTATAGCAATATTGTCGCAACATCTTTAAATAGTCAAATATTTATAGTCCAATTTTAGGTCACTATCGTCGCAATTGCGACGAACATGACCTAAAAATATTTGTTCTTTTTACCTATTTATTTTAGGTCATTTTCAATGGTCAATTTAAAGGTTAGGTAAGTCGTCTCTCTTGCAACGAACATTGACCATAATAATTTAGTCAAACCAAATTCGACGGGATAGTGACGAATACGGGGTGGATTTATAAAAAATGAACTTTTTCTCTTGCATGTTGCAATGAAAGAGTACTTTCGTCGCAAGTGGTCGCCGCAAATTTTTCAATATGTAGTAATGTCCCTACTCATACTTTTGTGACATATTACGAAATTTTCGCACAAAACAATACATGTCGATGGGAATAACTTTGGACCCCAAGCGAAGAAGTGGCAATGCCAACACCTTTTTTCGGTATCTCAATGAAAAACAAGACAACATAGCCAACACTTGGAGGATCACTCCGGATGTGGTCGTGCAATACCAAGGCATAGACAACTTTAGGGATACACACCACAACATGTGGATCAAAACGCATAGGGATCCAAGAAAATAATGGTTTCAACTTCAATTCTGCATTAATGCAGAGGAAGTTGAAATGGCAATGAGAGACTGGCAAGATGACTAGAAGATCCCAGTCATCACCAAGGACATGCCCAAGGGAAAAGAGTTAGAAGTAGGGTCGTCCAAGACATTTGCAGGGGGAAACAAAGAAGCCAAGAAATCAACACAACATGAGAAGCCTAGTCAAAATACAATGACACAGAAGAAGGGCAATGCTCCAAAGAAGGATGTAGAGATAGGAAAGAAAGACAATTCCCCAACACAGGAAGAACAAGGAAGGAGGGAGACAACGACGTAGGAAACCTCATCAAAAAATAATCCACAAGAGACAAGTCCACCCAAACGTCCAATAATACATACAAGGGGCCACGCAAGAAGGCCAAAGCCCATAAGAAAATATCATAATACACAATTACCGAGAATGATGTTGATCTTGTAGTAGAGAGGGTATAGGATCACACAACTAACGAGTTAGAAAAGGTCGAAAACCAGAGAGGAAGAATAAGAAATGAGTTGGTCGAGATTAAGAAGGTATTGGAAAGTATACAAGCAACGCAACAAGAAAGGGTAATATAGTCGATCCCCTGAACAACAGAAGCTGAGGACAGGGGTACGCAGAATGAAGAGGACACCATCGAGATCATAACGCAAGAAATTCAAAGCTTCTAGATAACAAGAGACATGTTGCAGTTTGATGAGGCCATAACTTAGAAACCACTCAAAGAGTTGGTGTAGTGTAGGTACAGTTGATACTAGCTCAAATATCAACAAAGGCACTGTACAGATTGCAATTCAATGTCATGCAGGAAGTGCAATCGTGAGCTAGAAAAGACGTGACATAATTACAAGAAGCCATAAATGGAAAGGGGCCGTGAGAACTGGTGGTAGAGCAGGTAAAGCTAGAGACACAAGTCGAGAAGATGGAGACAACTTAGAGAAAAAATTGAAGTAAGTCTTCACAATAATTATAGACAACACGTAGGCAGCCACAATCAATGCGGAAGAACATATTCAAATTATTGTGCAAACGCTCAAAGACTAAAAAGATGAGATTGAGGATCTCAAAGAAAAATTAATAATCACCACCCCTCCTGAAGTCACAACTGAAAGGGAACATCAGGAATCTTTACAAGTGGAAATAATGGAGAATGAAGATCAAAAGGTCACACAATTGTTTGACATGACTAAACAGCTATGGATGACGTTGGAGGAAGATGATAGGGTCCAACAATTACACTAGAAAGAGGAAATAAACACTACAATCCAGGAGCTGAAGTAGCAAAAAAAATTCACGAGAATCACAGATCGGTTGAAGGTCGCGCATGAGATGAATAATATGCAGAGATAATTGAATAATGCACAAAATAACAAGCAGGCCACGAAATCCCAGTTGGAACCTCTCCAAGAGAAAGCATCCCAAATAATTATGGAGTTGGAGGAGGAAAATACAAGAATGGATCATAATCATGCTCAAAGCATAGAATACCTCAAGGAACATATCAAAATGTAGAGGGTAGAAGAGATTACAGGAAAGGCTATGTAGGTGAGACAAAAAGGGGAATAACTAGAAGGGAAATTTCACAGCCTGGCAGAGGTTATTTAGGGAGTGCATCACCCGAGTGGCTCAGGATGAGCCACATGTCAGTGTCGGGGGCCTATTAGGAGCAGGATTATTTTTAGGAGAGACCTATTTTTTGAAAGGAATACCTAATTTTGGAGCACATGCAACAAGTAGCAAGGAAGCAACATGCAAAAAAAGAAGGAAAAATAGCATGCAAGAGGAAAATCCACGTGGAGAAGAGGTAGACAAGACTAACCATATTACGGTTAGGTTTTTTTACAAGGATTCTAATGGCTATAAGCTTGTAAAATAGTATAAATAAGAACCTAGGAGGTCTAGTTTGGGGGTTTTTCAGTTATTGTTGCGTTGTTGTTTTGAGGGCTCAAACATAGTTGGTTGTTGAAAGTTGTTGAGTGGTAGAAGAGTCAAATATGCTAGATTTTCATGGTTAGATCATAGGCTGAGGATCCTGGTGTGATAAAGTCATCCTCACATATGTTCCTTAACCTCCTCATGAGTTTATGATCAAATATGTAATGCGTGCAACACTAGATTTTCCATTAGATTCAATAAAAGAGTAGAGAAGACGAATCTTTGTGGACGTAGCCCCAGGAGGGGGTGAGCAACAGTAAAACCTGTGTCCTCTGTGATGTTTATTGAATTATTTACTTTTTGTTAATGGTTAGCTTATGAACGAATGATTAACTATATATATTAGTATGCATGCATGAGGCTAAAGACGAATGAATCTTATGATTACCTGAATTAGTAACAAGTTTAATGCATGAAGAAAGATAGAATACACTCCTAGATACCCACTCATTCCTAGACTGCAAACACCTAGTTATTGCAGTCACCCATAGAGATATCTTGGGTGGGACTACACCATGCACCCTATGCATAGATTTGTCTTCTAGTTTACCAGGAGGGCTGATAGTTTTAGAGGGTTTTCTTGGAAACATATTCATATATGAACCTGGTTCAACCCCAGAAGAAGTAAGAAGTCATAGTTTTAAACCAACAAGTATGGACGTGCCAATTGGTTAGAACTGCATCACTTCAACATTCTGGAGGATATCCTTGACGAATATTGAACGATGCAAGCTACGATGAGGTAAGGATGGACACTTGCCTTAGTCTCTAGATTTGGATGGAGGGAGAGAGATGCAGACAAAAAGGACTAAGTTTGAGTGTGAGGAAGTGCATTCTCATGAGTTAGGCATGACGGTTGGACTAGGTACCCAATCAATCCAAGGCATGGGGGAATTGAGAGGAAAGAGACACAGAAGAATTTTATGATGTATGGGCATAGCGACAAGATCACAAGAGTTCAACACTTAGGCAAAATTTTGAATTGAAGTTTGCAACAGTTAGTTGTAGTAGGAAATGACAATAATAGTGGAATTGAACAACAACAAGGCAACAACATCGTAGTGAGAGAGTGTAGTAGAGTGGGGTGACCTTCATCCTTGGATTTGGGTGAAGTGATTTCATTGAATCAAGAAATAGATTGTGTAGATTTTGGTGCAATACAATTTGGTTTGTGGAAACTTGGGGTTTCCACTTCATAGGAGAACTTGAGTTTTCCACTTTGGCATAATTTGGGGTTTTCAATTGGTACGAAACTTGGGGCTTCCAACAGACTTATTTGTAGCGAAGGCATGAGTTCAGGAAGATACTTGGAGATCGCAGATTTTGTGGATGTTTCCAGGGATGAAAATGAATTGAGGTGGGGGAGGGTGCAAGGCCTTTCGCTAGATGGGCATGTAGACCTTCGCCCAAGTCCTCAATGAGATGAACCTTGGGGTTTCTTTAACACCCAAGTTGGGAAAGTGGAGGTCTTTAGTATGTGAATGTACCAAGGGGATTTCTTAAGTATGAAGAGACCAAGATATTGGGGTGCATCGACATGATGGGCACACCAAGGTTGGTTACACTAGTCCCAAGAGGAATGACACTTGACAAGCGCTTGGGTTCATTTTTGTGACTAGGTCCGTCAAGGGGCACAATGATTCGTTTGGGAGACCGGGTCTGTGGAGGGGCACGATGATTCATTTGGGAAACCAGGTCCTCAAAGGGGGTTAATGATTCATTTGGACATGGGTTCATGAAAGGGCATGACACCCCCAAAGGATCTGAGGTTTTCGATGGTGAACTTTGGTGAGCCTGTAAAAGAACAAGGGTAGACAACCAAAGAAGGAAAGTTTTGACAAGACAAGGAGAGAAAGAGAGCTATGCGATTTTGAGGCAGAAGAAGAGGGTGATTTCCCTTAAGGAGCCAAGTTTCTCCACTTGGGATGAATTGTGTTTCCTTGAGGTGGATTTATTGGACATACATGGATGGGTTTCTCTTTCGACGATTTTGGATAAGTTTGGAAACACATATTTGTTGGAGGCATGTGTGGGGTAGAATCAAAATCCGTGAAGTCTACGAAAATGAAGATACAGAGTATGCAGAAATGAAGAGACAATAAGTCTATAATTGGAGCCACATCTAAGGTCCACCATAGGTTCCTGCGGAGACAATTGCGATAAATATTATTGGTGATGATCTATGTATGAGTGTCTTGGCGAGGTGAGGCGATTCGTTTTATTCCTCCCTATTGTAAAATGAGTTAGTAGTACTCATGTTGTAATTGTTTCAAAATAACAAAGACTTAGTTGGGTGTCAGGAATGGTTCATGCTTTCTGCACTATGTATGTGTTTTTATTTAGTTTATTCCATAATTCTCTTTTTTTCTCATGGATGTATGCTTAAAAATGACTAAGTGTTAAAGAAGTTAATGAATGCCTAAGCATATAGGAGTTGCACTAGAGTAGGAGTGTGAATCCCTGGTAACCTAGAATGGAGTATGGGTATGATATAGGTGAAGAGGTGTCGTCAAGATGAAGTATCCTTGGTGGTGCCAAGTAGCCAAGTGATAAATGTCACGGTGTCACACACCCTCAAGTGGTGCATGATCATAAGGCACATTGTGGGGATGTCATAGTAAATATATTATGCATTCCCATCCAACCTTCATATGTTTTCCTCATTTGAAAATATAAACACACATATCATTTTACGGTGTTAGGTAATAAAATGCATATCCTTACCTGGTTGACTTGCATCCAACCCTTATCTTATATTATTATATTATTTCATATCAAACCTCCTCTTCTTAGTCTAAATGATCATTTCCATGGATTCTAGACCCAAAAGGTCCTAGATTTAGTTGAAGAACCTCTCCATTCAAAATATATTCACTCGAATGATACAAGGAAATCCTTCGATGGAAACTAATTTAGCTAACCCATTTTTCGACATCATATTCAGTCTATAAGGTCCTAACATAGTTATTTTTACATCCCCATAGTGTGCCTTGCAATTGTGCACCTATGGAAGGCATGCAACACCGCGACGTTTTTCACTTGGCTACCTGGCACCACTAAGGATACTTCATTTGGAATAAACCTCTTCACCTAGAGCATACCCATACTCTGTTTTAGGCTATTGATGAGTCATACTCATACTCTAGTGAAAATATTGTATACGTAGACAATCAATAGCTTCTTTAACACTTTGTCATATTTAAGCATACATCCATGAGAAACCGAGATAATTGTGGAACAAATTAAAGAAGAACATAGATATAGTGTGGGAAGCACAAACCATTCCTAACACCTAGATAAGTCTTTCTTATATGTGAAATAGTTACAACAAGAGCACTACTGAATCAATTTACAATAGGGTAGAGTCAAACAAATCACCTCACCTCACCAAGACACTCATACACAGATAATGACCAAGACTCTAAATCACAACTGTCTCTACAGCCACCTACGACACACCTCAAATGTTCCCTCAATCGTAGAATTGGTGTCTCTTCGTTTTTGTAGACTTCACCGATTTTGTTTCTTCCTCACACATGCCTCCAATAGACCTATCATTTCTAGACTTATCCAAAATCTCCCAAAGATAAACTCACACATCTCTTTCCAACGAATCCACCTCAAGGAAACACAAGTCCTCTCAGAGTGGAGCAATTTGGCTCCTTGAGGAAGCTCTCCCTCTTCATATTCCTTAGAAGCACAAAGATCTGTTTCTCTCCATGTCTTTCTAAAATTTCCCTTCCTTGGTTGTGTTCCTTTGTTATATTATAAGCTCTCCAAAGGTCACCATTGTGTCCTTTGGGGGTGTTGCACCCCTTTTCAAACCCATGAGTCCAAATAAATAGTCTCTCCCCTTTGTGGATCTAGTCTCCAAAACAAATCATCGTGCCCCTTTTACCAAATGAACCCATGTTCTCGCCAACCATTGTTCCCTGTGGGACCAACACACCCAGCCTTGGTGTGCCCCTCATGCCAGTGCATCCCATATGTTGAACCAACATGTCATCTTGGGTGCACATGCCCCATAGGTGAGTTGGGATGAATACCTAAGTGCACCCCCCATGCCTTAGTATATTCATCCATTTGGTGGAGTTCCTAAGTCTTGCCCTCAATCCTTCATCAAAATGTCCATTGTTTGACTTGTGTTGCAAGAAAACATGCATGGACTCATCCCTTGGCATGTCACATGCCCAAGGAACCCCAACTCTCCCCTATATGAAGATTGTTGTCTCCTCATTCACACTGAGCATCTTTCCTGCTCGATTCAAACTATGGTGGAAGTGCATGTACCCAAGTTAAGATCTCAAGGCCTTACATCCTCCCCCACCTAAAGTCATTTCCATCCTCTGCAACATCCAAAAAATTGGCATTCTCCAAGTCTCTTCTCAAAATTATTCCTTTACCGCAACTAATTCTACTAGAAAACCTAAGTTTCCACAAACCAAAATGTATTGTACCCAACTCCACATGATTTGCTACACACTTCACTTCAAAATTCACCTAAGTGTTGAAATTTTGTGAACTTGTTGTTGCACCCATACTTCAAAAAACGTTTTTATGTCTCTATAGACTGAATTCCCCCATTTTTGTACTAACTGGGTATATAGTCCAACCATCACACCCAACTCATGAGAATGTGCTTCCTCATGCCCAAACATAGTCTTTTATGTCACATATCTGTCACTCTGTCCAACTCCAAAGACTAAGGCTAGTGTCTATCCTTGCCTCACCACTATTGCCATTGTATAATCCTCATCAAGGAGATCATACACAATGTCTAAGTGTTTCACTTTGAACATATTGGTGTGTCCATACTCTTAACCCCATTTTCATGCTACTGTTCTCACCCAATTCGTGAACTAGTTGAAGGGCCAATCCAACCTTCACACCCCTTGAGTCTGCACACCCTCATGCACAAATAGGTCACTTCCTTTCATAATTCAGTTCATATACACAATGATATTAGAACAAGGCATGGCCAGCTATGATCTTGATGCACTATGAAGTCACCCCTAATCAAAGTCATCCATGACAAATTGACTCCATTGTCCACCTCATGGAAAAATTACTCAATCTTCCCCAAGAATTGCATGTCTAGACTACCTTTTCCTCACTACTCCATCATTCAACTGTCCTATTGCGTATGTTTCTCTAATCCTTGGAATGGTTAGGCTTCATCCTCAAAAATGATTTCCAATGCAATATAAATGTGCATGCCCAAGTAATCTCTTCATGTTGCAATCTTCATGTTTTCACAATCCTCCAAATGAAGGAAAGTATTCATCTTTCCTCCACTTGTCAATTCAACTCAACACAACTCAACATCCACAATGAGTGTGTTCAACATTCCTACACTCTTCAAATGTCCTAACGAACTATCGAAAGCACCCCAAGTAGAATGAGTCACTTAAAATAACTTCCATGCCTTAGGCACATTCAAACAAATATTGTGCCAACCTTAACCAATGACCCCTGCTAGATATCTAAGTCCTCATAAAATCATTTGCAAGTCACCAAGGTGTGTTATGCCTCATCCAATGTCCCATACCAAAGGAGAGAGAACACCACCCAAGTCACTTGTTTTGTGTTATACCCATTCAGGTTAACTATCAACAATTCTTGGTCAACTTCCTTACTAACTCCATCTGTCTCTTGGAACAAACTACCTTCATCTGTTGCAAGCATCCAAACTATATAACTATCATTGTGACTCATCAAGTCACCACATAACTAAAAAAATATGGATAAGGAACCAAGCACTAGGGTTCCTCACCCATCCTCTTGAACATGGCACATTCATACTTTACATCCCACCATCACAGTGACCTATCCAACAAACCTCATCAAAGAGTTAGGAAAATTCCTCAAGCCACCTCCATGATTGCATCCAAGTATTACTATGTCCACCATAGGACTCATCCAAGAAGATTTACCCAATTTATCTACACAATGCCCATCTAAGGCATCCCAAATTTCTATAAGATGTCTTCAATTATGCACCACTTGAGTCACCCTTAAGTTTGTCATTTTCCCCCATGGAAATAGATTGCACTTGAACCACTAATTCATCCTAATTCCCTTCAAAGAACTTAATACAACACTTAGGAAATGTAGGAAATAAATCCAACCTTACCTTTCTCAATGGCATCGTTCACTACAACTATATTCTAAGTTTCATGTCTTGGACCTATGCTTTCCCAAGCAATCAACTCTCCACATGAACTC
This sequence comes from Picea abies, assembly GCA_900067695.1. Taxonomy (NCBI): domain Eukaryota; kingdom Viridiplantae; phylum Streptophyta; class Pinopsida; order Pinales; family Pinaceae; genus Picea; species Picea abies. The sequence goes on along the minus strand of CBVK0102304611.1, from coordinate 2,123 downwards.
ACCCAAATCATCATTCACTGCAATACAAGGCTAAGTGCATCCATCCACTTTAGAATCTGTCTAAGTCCCAAAATTCACATGCAACTGATAAAACTCATCTCTAATGCATTTCCATCTTCACACCTTGACTGATTCCACTTCAAGGCACCATGCACCCACCGCTTGATAGTCAAGTCATATTGTTGCTAACCGACTGTTGTAACTTTTGGAAGAGTCACCTCGTACGTAGGTTTCAATCAACCAACAACCCAACTCAACTCATCTGTTGTTCTCAACAATGCACAAAATCAAGACATCATGATGGAAACATGCCCAACCAACTTCCTACTGCAAAGATTCTCTAAGTCACCCCAGGTCATCCAACACACGTAAGTCCTTCACCTTGCTGCAACCTAGAACTACTCCCTTCAAAATCAATTATGTGATCTCCCTCTACATTTTTCTTTAGTGATCACTTTTCTAATTAGATCTATGACAATTCATGCAATAGATATTGTGTTCAACTACCTTTCCCATGTGCTCGATTCACGCAATGAAATCAACACTTGGTCTCTCCAAGGTTTTCACAACATGTCCGACAAATTCTATCATGAATCAAACAAACCAATTCTTCCTCTGCGATCAAGTCTGTGAAAATTTATTCGATGAAATCTATGAAAATTTATGCGATCACCCACCCTATCCAAGTGATTCATCTCATCCCAAACTATTCTCTTGGTCTATACAATTTTGTGCAAGCAGACCAACCTTTCCATCTCCCCATCAACCAAACCTCTGCCATAAATTTGATGCAAAGTCTGTGATGAAAATGTTCACTCCACCAAACCGTTCACCAAGTCTGCGAACGTTCCCACTGAGATACCTTCACAAAAAGATACCTTCTAATTTTTCTCTGATGCCATCTATCATTGAGATAGTGGTGAAGAGCTCCTCAACCCTTCTCCAAAAAATATAAAGAATCCTCTCTAATGCCATCTTTCACATCCCTAGAGTGTGACTTGAGGTCACACACCTCTTAAGGGCATGTGACACTACTAAGTTTCTCACTTGGTTGCCTAGCACCACAAAGGATACTTTGTTCAGACTACTTCTCTTCATCTAGAGCATACCCATACTTCATTCTAGTCTACCGATGAGTCACACTCCTACTCTAGTGAAACCTTTGTATACTTAGACATTCGTTAACTTCTTTAACACTTATTAATATTTAAGCATACATCCATGATCATAAACCAAGATAAATTTGGAACAAACTAAAGACACACACATAAATATTGTGGGAAGAATGAACCGTGCCTAACACCTTTGTTATATAAGAAATATTTACAACATGAGCACTACCGAACCAATTTATAATAAGGTAGAGTCAAATGACTCAACTCACCTCACTAAGACACTCATACATAGATTCATCAACAATAATCTCCATCACAACAATCTCTGTAGCCACATGTAGTGCACCTCATACGTGCCTTCAACCACATACTTATTGTCTTTTCGGTTTTGTATACTCTGCCTCTTTGTTTCCATAGAATTAACTGATTTTGGTTCTACCTCACACATGTCTCTAGCAGACCTACATTTTCCATACTTAGACAAAATCACCCAAAGTGAAACTTTCCCATATCTAACCAATAAATCCACCTCAAGGCTACACAATTCCTCCCAGAGTGGAGCAACTTGGTCGATTGAGGAAGATATCCCTCTTTGTATGCCTTATAATTGCATAGATCTCTTTCTCTCCGTGTCTTTCCAAAAATTCCCTTCCTTTCTTATGTGCCATTATTCTCTTATAGGCTCTCCAAAGGTCACCATCACAAACCATCATATCCTTTGGGGGTGTCATGCCCCTTCGAGAAACCATGTGTCCAAATGAATCATCACACCCCTTCATGGAACCGGTTTCCCAAACAAATAGTTGCACCCCTTTGTGGAATTGGTCACCCAAATGAACCCATGCACTCATGAACTGTCATGCCCATTGGGATTGGTGCACCCAACCTTGGTGCTCCCCTCGGTGCTCCCCTCATTTCAGTGTGCTCCATTTTTTGAACCAATTCGTCATCTTTGGTGTACGTTCCCCTTAGGTGAGTCAGGTTGTTGAGTGCAGGTTTGTTTTGAGG
>CBVK0102304610.1:0-13059 GCA_900067695.1 Picea abies | reverse complement strand
AAGTAGCTAGATATTGAGGGTTAGATCACAGGTTGAGGAGCCTGGTGTGATCTAGTCCACCTCACAAAGGTTGTGGAACCTCTATATTGATTGTATGATCAGAAGTGTAGTGCACGCAGTTCCATATTGTGCAACAATTATAAATAAAACAACCTAAGAAGCCAGATCTTTGTGGGCGTAGCCCAAGAGGGGGTGAACCATGGTAAAATCTATGTACCATTTGATGAATGAATGCATGTTTACTTTCTTTGAATGGTTGATCATCCTATTTAGATGTTAATGATTGATTTACACATAATTGGTTATCTAGACCTATTAGAATGCATGTATAAGCTTACGGATGAGTGGATATTAATAATAATAGATAGAGTAATTAGTTTAAGGTCTGAATAAGATCAAATCCAATCTTAGATCCCCACTCTTTCCTAGACTGCAAGCACCTGAGCATTGCAGTCACCCATAGAACTATCTCGGGTGATACTGCGTCATACCTTCTATGTGTTGTGTTTCCTTCTAGTTTACCAGAAGGGCCGATAGTTTTAGAGGGTTTTTCTGGAAACCTATTCAGATTTGAACCTAGGTCATCCCAAGAAGTATAAAGGAAGAGTAATAACCAACAAATGATTATGTTTCTAGCTGGAACTGCATGGGATTGAGTGAATGAGATCCGTAGAAGAAGCATGCAGAGAATGAAGGTATAAAAAGGGAATGTTTAGACCATGGAATCCAACGAAGGTGGAGATTGAAAGATGGTTGAAAACAAAGGAACTTGAGGTTGTGCAGAAAGATAATAGAAACCCTAAGTTTACACCACACAAATATCCAGACAATCACGTGTTTAGCAACTTGCATGAGGTATTTTTCTGTGGTTTCTCACCTATGTTCTGGGAGTGGATATTGAGGTTAAAATACAACCACCCAAGAAATCATATCATACAGTTGGAGTGGAATCCTATGGAGATCATGCAGTTACAACAAGTTAACAAAAAGTTGATGCACTCAGTAGAATTTGGGTTAGAAAGTATTGTTGTAGGGTTTATCATAGAATTTGCAATAGATATCACAAAGTCTTACAATGCAGAAGAGAAGGAGTTTCTAAAAGGACCTAGAGGTAGGCATATCAGATCGTTGTATGCTTCAATCAATATGTTATTGTATACCAATGATGTGATGACTATGGAATCAGATAGCTAAACTTCCATACGTGCATGGGGGAAGGGGGGAAGCACTAACAAGAGGTGGAGAAATGGAGGAAGAGATGGATAAGGGAAAGAACGAGGAGGCCATGGACCCAATCATGATGGAGGAATATCAGATAAATAAGATAATGGAAATAACTAGAAAGAAGTGCAGTGGAGTAACCTACCAATATAAGATGAATAAAAAGAAGAGAGAAATAGCTGATAGAGAGGGCTTGACAAGTGATGAAGAATATGTAGAGGATTTCCAGGTTGTGGAGAAGAATGAGGAAATTGTGCATGCAACATATGAAAGGAAGACATGAGGTCCAAGGGCAGAAACAAGAGGAAAAACTCCCATCCATGTCAGTATCAATGTGGAACCCATAACCCCATGTTAGACTAATACACCATAAAAAACACCACCATTTAGACAACAAAATTTTAGTGGAAGAAAGACAGAAGGAGGTACATCCAAACAAGGAGCATCAACTGGAGGAGCCATTTCAGGAAGTAGTAGTCAAATATCTACATCGCACAAAGGAAATAGTTCAACATAGTTCAAGATGGAAGGACATGATCACACCATTAGGTTACCAAAATTTCGGGGAGAGGCATCCGAGGACCCTGAAAAGAATTTGTTCAACTACGAGAAGATATGGGAAGAAAAGCAGATCACATATCATCATACAAAACTTGTGCATTTAGCTATCATGCTAAAATACTGAGCACTGGACATGAGGCTAGCTGTAAATAGTCCACCAACAACAACGAGGATGATCACAAATGTCGAGAAGCTACTGATAAATTAATTTCATAACCCTAATTCAGAATATCAGTACATGAATGAGATGATTGAAATCAGAAAGAAATCAGGTGATTTTGTTAGGGAGATTGATCATAGGTTCAAACGATTGAAGGGTAAGTTAAAGTATGTCATGGATGACATGGACCATAGACATGTCTTTGTGAATTCACTGTTACCACATTTTAAATGCCCATTGAGGCAACAAAATTTTCAAACTCAGGCAGAGGCTCTACAAACATCCTTACAACTAGAAGAGAACCAATATTAGAAGATAGATCTAGCAATAGAGGAGATAAAGGAGGACCTGAAGAACCTTACATTTCAACTGAAACAGAATAAAGGAAAAGAGAAAAGAAAATTTGTTTGGTGTACCACATGCAGGATAGAAGGTCACCACAAGAATGAATGTCCCACTTTCTCCCAGTACATGTAAACATGAGTACCAATCCCTTTTCCAACAAGAGTACCATGGTGTGATATTTGTAAGACACATGGGCATTATCCATATCATTGTCCCATGTTCCATAAGTATCAGACAATACCCAAGAGCTCATACTTCAATTTTTGCAAGTCAGTGGGACATGATGATAAAGATTGTAGGACAATGGAGTTGAAGAGGGAAAGAACTTCAGATATCTATATGGTGTAGGAAGAAATGATGAGAGGAAAATATGCACCTCAATTTAACCAGGGACCACCTCCATACAACACTACACAACAACATTATAACACTACATAGTTGCAATATAATAACGCACAACCACAATATAACCCTGCCCAATATAATCATGTGCATCACTACAATGCTCCGTGAGGGGATCGAACTGGCTACAGAGGTGGAGGAACAGGTAGAGGAATATTTGGAAGAGGTAGAGGTCCAGTAGTGTGACACAAATTCCAACAGATAGTACATCATGCAAGGGAATGTCCACTCCCACCAACAACATGTATGTATTGTCGCGCAACAGACCATGATACAAAGGAATGCTCAACACTTTTTAGAAAGATTCAAGAAAAGATGAATCAAAACAATAAAAAATTTCATTGGATATCCGCAGAATCTAGGGATGATGGAAGAAATATCAACATAGTCACGCACAGAGGAACTAAGATAGGACTTGATGCAATGAGATAGGATCAGAGCGAAGAAGAATATTGAAACACAGAAGCAGTTTGATACGTGGAAAGAAAAAGAGACATTCAAGGAGGCCATAAAGGAGTTTCTAAAACAATATGTTGCATCTACATAAGCTACGTAGCATACTTAGAACATACTAATGTATGTGATTCCTTCATCAATGGAACACACCAATGAAGCACAACTTGTAGGGAAAGTAAGTACTATAAAGAATTTTCTACAATCATGTGTTAAGCTACTGAATGATCCATTTTCTATTAAATTTTTTAAAATTATGTTAGAAAGATTTAAAACATAGGTATAGGGGAAGTTATAGAAGAAAACAATCAATCACCTCCATACAAGAAGGAGGACAAGCAGGGAATTCATCCTGAATGCCAACATTGGAGATTTCAATATGGGGGATATTATACTCGTCTTAGGCTCCCAAGTAAATGTGTTACCCAAGAAGACATGGCAGTGTATGGGAGAGCCCACAATAGGCTATTAACCCATCTAGTTGGAATTAGCAAATCAACACAGATTTATACCAATTGGAAGTATAAAATCTGTTACAGTATATCTGGATGTAATGCGCACTAAGACATACTTTGAACTAATAGAGATTGTAGATGGCGCAAAACCATATCCAACATTGTTGGGACTGGATTGGGAATTTGATAACCAGACCATAATTAACTTGAATACAAGGAAAACTACGTTTGAATCAGGATAATATAGATTCGTTTCACCATTATATCCTTTAGAAGGAGAAAGGTTTGTGGAACCTACCTGTTTAGATATGGAGGAAATCAACCAACTGTACAGAACCACCGCACGTGAAGAATATTATGTTAACCCAACTGAAGATGGGGTACTTGGCTAGAGAAGAATCACATCATGTGATTCTGACTCAGATACAGGTCTGGAGAATTAGCAACAGAGATTACATGAATTTTCCATGAGAAGGTGCATAAGAATAGATCACGTAGTAAGATGGTTTGGTACAGAGATAAGGGAACCTCCCAGTTTACATGGGGTAAATGATTTATAAGAATTCCTCATACAATATGAAGAACAAGTTTCAAAAAATCAGAGACTCTTAGCCCTAGATATTGCACTCAAGGCTACACCTGCAATATGGTGGGGTGCGCACAAAGAGACAATTTAGGATTGGTACCAATGTAAGAGGTTACTATGCATTAGATTTGGCGCGGAACATGCCAACAATAAAATGAAGAGGTATGATGGGAAAGGAACACCAATAGAACACTTGGAGAAGTGCAAGACACAATGGAGGATGAAACCACCAGAATAATGGCCTCATCACTTCATCCATACATTAGAATGAATCCCAGAAACCTGGTATGTATACCATGAGATGCGCAAAGGTACTACTAAATGGACAACATTACAACATAATTTTGTAGTAACCTTCTCATTTGAACATGAGAACCCAAACATTGATTCAACTTCGAATCAGATAAAGGGTGTGATATTTATTAAGGAACCATAAGTTGAGCTCATGACAGACTATCAACAACAAAACATATAGACAGTCAAAGAACTAATGTCATTATATCATGTTGAAGTGGAAGCACCAAATGAAGATGACCCACACAACATTCAAATTACATAAATTGAAGGAGAAAGAGAGATGGAAGGTCCATCTCTGGAGTCAAAAGTATTTTTTACACCAATAAAGGTGAATAAAGTCAACATTGGGACAATTGATAATCCTAAAATGACAAGTATTGGGGACTATTGGGATGAACAAACAGTAGGAAGAATAACAGAGTTACTGCGTGAATACAATGAATTGTTCCCAACAAACTTTACAGAGATTAAAGGCATAGTAGGAGAATTAGGAGAGATGAAGATACCTCTCAAACCTAAGGCAAGACCTATCAGACAGAGACCTTATAGACTGAATTCAATATATAAGTAGAAAGTGAAGGCTGAAATTGATAAAATGTTGGAAGTTGGTATCATAGAACCAGTAGAGGAATCTGAATGGATAAGTCCTATGGTAGTGCAAGGGAAGAAACAAGGGGGATAAGGATTTGTGTAGATTTGATAAAATTGAATGATGCTTTCTTACATGACCCTTTTCCCACCCCTTTCATAGATGAGGTATTAGAGAATGTGGGAGGCCAGGAAGCATACTCATTTATAGATGGATTGTCAGGTTACCATCAGATCAAGATATCTCCAGAAGACAAGTACAAGACTACTTTTGCTACAGAATGGGGATCCTACTAGTACACATTCATGCCATTTGGACTAAAGAATGCACCAACCACATTTTCAATAGTAGTCATAGCTTCTTTTAAGGAATTTATACATTGGTTATTATAAGTATATCTGGATGACTTGACTGTATATAGTCTGTTAAAGGACCATGTAGAATTGTTAAGGTTAATGTTGGAAATATGCATGTAGTGTTAGATAACATTGAAGATAAAGAAGTGCATTTTTGGGACAACTTTTGGAAGATTGTTGGGAAATATAGTCTGTAAAAAAGGATTGCTATTAGATCCTACTAAGATTGCAGTCATTGTCAATTTACCACCACCAAAATCAGTGCGCAAGTTGAGAGAAACATTGGGGCATACAGGCTATTACATTAAATTTATCAAAGGTTATGCACAGATCACTGTGCCAATGGAAAAAATGTTAAAGAAGGACATCATATTTCAGTGGAATGAACACTATCAACAAGGTTTGGACACCTTAAAAGAAAATATGGTCACAACACCTATCCTACTATTCCCAGATTGGGAAAATAATTTCCATGTTCATGTAGATGCATTAGCCATAACACTTGGACCAATTCTAGTGCAACATGAGCAGGGGTTTAGACCATCCTATAGCCTTTGCAAGAAGAAAATTGTCAGAATCAGAGAAGAACTACAACACCACAGAAAGAGAAGGCCTAGCCATGATATATGCACTTCAAAAATTCAGACACTATTTACTGGGTAAACACTTTAAAATGTTCACATACCATTCTGCCCTCAAATACCTAGTCAACAAGCTAGTGTTGGGGGGGAGGGGGAGGATATGTATATGGCTATTATTGTTCCAATAATTTGATTTTGAAGTGATAGTCAAACCAGGGAAAGTGAATGCAGGACCTGATCACCTGTCAAGAGTAACTAATGGAGAAGAACCTACTAACTTAGAAGACAACTTCCTTGATGCGTAGTTATTCTCAGTACAGGTAGATGATGAATACTTCGCCAATATTATTAAATACTTATCACCTGGGTTGCACCACAGGACTTTAGAACCATGCAGAAGAAAGATATGGTAGTCATAGCTACATAATATCAACTTATTGCAAGACATTTATACAAAATGGCCGCAAATAGCATTTTGAGAAGGTGTGTGTTGGAACATGAAAGACCCAAGATTTTGGTAGAATATCATGAAGATATAGTTGGAGGAAACTATGCAGGAAAATCTACCGCACATAAGGTATTGCATGCAGGATTATGGTGGCCAACAGTCCATAAAGATGCCAAGGAATATTTCCATAAATGTGATGTATATCATAGGGTTGGCAAACCCAATAGAAGGGATGAGATACCTTTAAGACCACAAGTGAATCTGCATTTATTTGACAAATGGGAAATAGACTAAAACTATACAAGGGAAATCAACCTACTAACCCTTAAAAGTTATAGCACAATGATAAAGGCATGTATATAGTGTACTATATAAGAGATTAGGACAGAAAAATGATAAAAATAAATAAAAAGGAGAAAAAAGAAGAAAAAAGAAGTACAAAAATAGAAAAAGAAAGAAAAACACAAAAAGATGCAAAAGTTTATTGAACCATAAGAAAGTGAAAAAAAAATTGTGTGCAGTAATTACCACGACAAACATCGTAAGACAACGTGTAGGAAAAATTACACTCAATGCAAATGCACGCGAAATGGGAAGAACATATACGATCGGGTCTATAAAAGGAATAAAGCACACATTTATTCAACACTTAGCGATTTTTTGGCATAGAGCAAGATACAAAGAGCATTCCCTAGCTAGAATATTATGAAGAAGTAAGCAAGTGTGTGAATTCGAGAGAAGATGACCCCACCAAAGTTCGACGCACCATGCCAGTATGTCTGGGTTACTTAGCAAGGCCAAAGGCATAAGGAAATAATGACACAGCCCGAGAACATGGTCGAGCTGGAAGATGTTACCACCTTGGACAGAGAATCAATTAGCCTAACACGGGTTGAAGAGGAAACATCGACAGTGCACCAAGGGGAAATAGGGAAAAGATATGGGGCTTGAAATGGTATTTTGAACCCTAACCCTGAGACACATGTGAAGCCCGACGAAACAATGGAACTGCGACAGTCCCACGAATGGAAGGAAGTGTTGGTAGATGATATCATCGACCCGTCGGAGTCCGAAAGGGAAGAAAGGACACAAATGCAGAAGAGGCAGGCCCATCTGTTGTGGGATATAAAATAAAGGTGCAAGACACCATGGATATTACACTCCTGTGTCTCCCAGACGTAGTTATTATTATGGATGATATGTTGGGAAAGATACCCAAACTCGGATACTCCGACCATGATGTGTGCGACGTGAAAAAATTCCCAGATTTAGTCGAAGAGTCGTATCTATCAAACACAGGGGAAATTGGACCCCTCGGTAAACCAATAATGGACCCTGCACATTGGATAACGATGTTGTACAACTATGGGATCATGAACCTGTTGGATATACCGTATTTCGGGCACGGTAAGAACATTGGGCTCTACGTTAAACAACTAGTCGCTCGTCTACACAGAGGTATCATGTGGATGGATAGGCCAGTATAGATAGATGTGGCATTGATTTCCAAGATCACATAACTACCTATATTCAACGTGCATCTAGAGTAATACTTGGATAACAAGGCGCGTGAGAAAGATATCGCATAGCTGGTTAAAGCATAGTTTGGCACCAATCCCAATAATAAGGGAATTGTGCTAAAGGATATCAACAACGATGCGACAAGGTTCACCAACAAGCTTATGGCTTGCAAACTATTGAGGAAATTATGAAAATAAGAAGCATTGGCAGGATTTATTGCAGTAGTCACGCAGTGCGCGAAAGGAATAATGTTCAGCTAGGCACCATACCTGCTGAACTAGTTTTTGGTAGAATGTCGAGATGCGTAGGATAATGGAACTGAGTTCCATTACTCCTAGTTGATAATTCTTATAGCGGTGGTAGGATGGTAGGAGCCAAAATTATCAGCATTCCTGGATAGGAAAGGGAAATGTTATACAGCCAGATATGAGTTCCTCTGGCAGGCCAAGGATAACAAAAATAAACAAGAAAACAACATTGTTTTTGCAATGACGCTGGAAGAAATACAACATCGCACAACTAATGTATGGCACATACCTGTGGAGGTAGTCTAGGAGACAGAAGGGATAGCTAAGCTCAAGGAATCCAAGCACTGCATGTGGATCTGGGTTGTAAGGGATCCAAAGAAGGCATGGATAGAAATGCATTATTGCATCACCAAAGAAGAAGTGGACTAGATAGTTAAATAATGGCTTGCATAGTGCCAGCTACTAGTAACAAAACTAGCAACAAGGATAGTCATGACGCAATTCTCCAGGCCTAAGGATAAGGTTGAAGCAGGTTCTTCAACAAGAACAAAGAGCACGATCGATAATACTAGAACAGATTCAACACAAAATCAACCAACCGGAAGTAGCGCAATACTGAAATGACTAAGGAGAATAGCAACAACAACAAGGATATGAATCCAACCACAAATAGGAAAGGGGGATACTTCACAGGCTAGAGAAGAGAGGATATAAGGTACAACAAGTGGGGCGCAACCATCCTAGACAATGAGGAAGCCACCACAGGGAAAAGAGGTGCGCAAGAAAAGAAAGAATGGCATGGAAGACCCAGTCATCGCCCTAACAGAGGACAATGAAGACCTAGTCACGGACAAGGTCCAAGATAGGGGGGAGGAAGTGGTCTGCATTGCAGAGGCGCAATGAGAAGAGATCATGGCCAAGCTCATAGAGGTCCATGAGAATATACAACAACTACGGAGCCAAGCAGGACCAAATAGTGACCACATTGTAGCAATAGGAAAAGACATAGCGACCACCTGCGTAGAAAGAAGGAGAGGAGATGGTGCAGTTGGTAGTCCAAGGCAGGGAGACATTTACAGTCATGCGCCAAATGATCAGATTGGATCAGGAGAATGTGAAAAAAACCTTGGGGGATGTGGAACAATTGGAACTTTTCATGGCACAAATACCCACCAACACACTATATGGACTCCATGCCAACGTCATGCAAGAAATGAAGTCCAGGGCTCACGCGGATGCAACAAAATTGGAGGTGGGTAGAGGAGTCATTTAAATGTTACAAATCACATGCGACCAACTGACCTCGGAGAAAGAACATGCAGATAAATTAGAACATGTATTAATAGAGGTTTATGATCGCATCCCGGACAGCTTGCAAGAACCCGAGTGGAGTGTAGAGGAGAAGATCAACATGATGTCACAAACAATTGATAGATATAAGCAGGAAATTGAGGAGCTCAAAGAAAGGCTCAATCCTACAAATCCTCTTGAGGTCTGAGAACAGAGGGAACAACAATATTCACTCCAGATCACTGAGATGGAGAAATAAGCAAGGGAAGTAGAAGAGTTTTTCAACAGAACAACGCAAATATGGACTATCCTGGAAGAAGAAGAAAAGGTCCAACAGTGGGACTAGGAAGAGGAGAGAATCAACAATACCATACAAGAGCTAAAGAAATGGTGGAAAACAATGAGCATCACGGAGCACTTGAAGGGAACTCAAGAAATGAAGACTCTACAGACATAGTTGAAAACAACGCATATATAGAAGCAAGAAATACAAGTTGAATTGGAACCCATCCAAGAACAAGAAGCATAGATGAATGCGCAGTTGGAGGAAGAGAATACAAGTAGGGCACAGGCACAAACATAGAACGCATCATTAATGTAGGAGGAGAAAACAATGCAAATAGTAGAGGCACTAACAAGCAAAGTTGCATAGATGAGAGAAAAAGTAAAAGCTAGCAGAAAAGTTCCATAGTTTGGAAAGGGCAGTTCAGGGAGCGTGCACCACCTGAGTGGCTCGGGAAGAGACACATGTCAATGTTGGGAGCCTATTGGGTGCAGGCCTATTTTTAGAAGGAAGGTTGTTTTAGGTGTAGGCCTATTTTTGGAGAAAAGGTTTATTTTGGAAAAGACCTAATTTTGGAAAGAAGACCTAACTTTGGAGCACACGCAATAGATGGCAAGAAAGCAATATGAAGAAAAAGAAGGAAAAGCAAAAAGCAATAGGAAAAGAAACATGGAGCATAGGAAATAAATCATAACCATGATAAGGTTAGGGTTTTTGATAAATATTGTAACAGTTATAAGCATGAAAAATAGTATAAATAAGAACCTAGGAGGTCCAGGTTAGGGTTGGGGAAGGTTAAGGTTATTTTTGTTGAGTTGATAAAAAATATTATGATTGTAATAGGGTGGCAGAAGAGTCAAGTAATATATATTTTTAGGATTAGGTCACAGGATGAGGAGCCTAGTGTGATCCAGTCTGCCTCACAGAGGTTCCTTAACCTCATCATGATTGTATGATTGAAGATGTAATACACGCATTGCCAGATTTTGCAACAAATTAAATAAAAGAGTAGAGAAGTCAAATCTTTGTGTACGTAGCCCGAGAGGGGGTGAACCATGGTAAACCCTATGTTCTATGTGATGTTTATTGAATGCTTACTTTATGTTAATGGTTAGCTTATGAATGAATGATTCACTAGATGTATTAGAGTGCAGGCATAAGGAAAATGATGAATGAATATTAGAAATACTTAATTCATTAGTAAGATTAATGCATCAAGAAGGAAGAACCACCCCATATATCCCCACTCATTCCTAGGCTGCAAACACCTGAGTAATGCAGTCACCCATAAATCTATCTCGAGTGAGACTCTGCGGTGCACTCTGTGCGCAGCGTTGCCTCTGGTTCACCAGGAGGGATGATAGTTTTAGAGGGTTTTGTTGGAAACCTGTGGGGATCCAAACCTAGGTTAGCCCAAGGAGAGAAAGAAAGGTCTAACCAAGATATTGTATCTCATGAAGGTATAAAATTTGACCCTAACAAAATTAAATTTATGAGGGAATGGTCGATTCCTAAAACCTTGAAAAAACTTAGAGGATTCTCAGGGTTAACAAGCTATTATCATAGGTTTGTCAAGAATTATGGTCAAATAGCAACACCTCTAAAAACATTATTAAAGAAGGAATCATTTTATTGGACTGAAGAAGCAACCAATATTTTGAAATACTTAAGGAGGCTATGTGTACTACTCCCATACTTGCCACACCATAATTTACAAAAAAAATTATTGTGTAGTGTGATGCCTCGAGCCATGGAATTGGTGCAGTTTTAATGCAAGAAGGAAGGTCCCTTGCCTTTGAAAGCAACCGACTTAAAGTAAAATTCTTGGTCAAACCCATTTCTAAAAAAGAAATGTTGGTCATACTACATGTAGTTCAGAAATGACGCCCTTACCTAATAGAAGACACTTCAAAGTAAAAACAGATCATGATAGTTTGAATTACTTCTTGGAGAAATGATTATCTTTAGAAGATAAACAAAGGGTCACAAAGATGTTAGGTTATGACTTTGAAATTATCTACAAAAAAGAAAAAAATAATGTTGTGGTAGATGCCCTTTCAAGGAAAGAAGAAGAAATAGAAGGTTCGTTATGTGTTATTTTTATTCTGCAATTTGATTGGGTGGAAGAAGCAAGGATAGAATGGAAGCAAGATCAAGAGGTATGCAAGATCATTCAACAACTACGTGAGGGCCCCAGTTCATTATATAATTTTGTATGGAAGAATGATTTTATATGGTATAATGATTGCCTATATTTCTATAAGAATTCCCATCTCAAACAGAAGGTCCTTCTGTAATTGCACACTTCTCCTATAGGAATACATTCATGATTCTTGAAAACATACCATGGAATCAAGAAGGATTTTTTTTGGGAAGGTCTTAAAATTGATTTTCAAAATGTTGTGTCTAGATGTTTAGTCTTTCAACATAATAAGGGAGAAACAATCAAGACGTCAGATCTCCTACAACCATTACCTATACCAAGTCAACATTGGGAAGAAGTTTCGGTGGATTTTATTACAGGTTTACCCAAATTCGAAGGAAATACTATTATCATGGTAGTAGTGGATCGACTAATAAAGTATGCCCATTTTTTCTCTCTTTATCATCCTTTTAAAGCAAGTACAATAGCCACAACATTCATGGAAATAGTTCAAAATCTATATGGAGTCCCCAAGATTATTATAAGTGACAAAGATCCAATTTTCACTATAAATTTTTGGACTAGATTATTTTCTTGTTTGGGTACTCAATTGGATCACAACTCATCTTACCACCCTCAATCCAATGGGAAACTGAGATTGTGAATAAATTTCTAGAAGGATATCTTTGTTTTTTTTCATCTGATAAACAAACACAGTGGGTCAAGTGGTTTCCCTCGGCAGAATGGTGGTAAAACACATCCTTCCATACTTTATCAAAACTTTCCCCATTTATGGAACTTTATGGATATCATCCTCCATCCATTACATCACCCTTGAAAGGGAATACAAAGGTTCAAGCAGTGGAGGAACACATAGGGAACCAACAAGAGGTTCTCAATCTATTGAAGGACAACTTGGTTATGGCACAAAATAGGATGAGACAACAATCATATTAGCATTGCAATGAAAGGAAATTTGAAGTAGGGTATTGAGTATTTTTGAGGTTACAACCATATAAACAGATGTCCCTCAAGAAACAAAATAAGGACACTAAATTAACACCAAAATATTATGGCCCCTATAAGGTTTTTCAAAGGATTGGAAGTATGGCTTACAAAT
>CBVK0102304601.1:0-16861 GCA_900067695.1 Picea abies | reverse complement strand
AAAGATGTCCTAAAAACAACCTTAGTTTAACATTAATTTATCAACCTGAGGATTCATCTTTTATCTCAAGAACATCAGCAAAGTCTATGCAGATAGCTTATAGAGGCTAAAATGGCATAGCTAAAGCAAACCTGAGTTTATCCACAATCAAGTTCCTCAAATGCTCATTTAAAGATTCTAAGTCTAAGATCATATTTAACAGAATTGAAATCTAATTACTATCATGCTATGAATGAAAAGGAACTAGCTAATCTGTTGAATTCATTTAACTAAGAAGCAATGATTGAATCTAAGTAAAAGACTTACAGAATTAACTATTAACTATGAATCGAATTGTTGGAAAGGAAATAGCAATTTAATCTAATGGAAAGAAACAACAATTGTAATCGAATCAAAAGGGACAACAACTATAACTAAATGGAAAGGAACAACAATTGTAACTTTAAATGAAAGGAACGACAAATGTAATCTATCTGAAAGGAACAGCAAGTGTGAATCTAAGTAAAAGGAACAACGCATGTGAAAACGTGAGGAACTATCAAGCAGCCAACTTCAGTAATGGAAATTGGAATCAGCAATCATTAACACTCAAGAGAAATGTCTATCTTTTGTATGCAAAACAATATGAAATCATTAACACGCTTATGCATTCGTCTTAACTATTGTAAAAGAGAATTGAATCATAAAACAGGAATCAAACTGATACAATTACAGCTGAAATAGTAGCTCCTTTAGACTGGGCCCTTGGTCTTTAGAAGCACTGCTACTAGAAAAGCTCCTTTAGACTGGGCCCTTGGTCTTTAGAAGCACTGCTACTAGAAACTCAGTATGTAAAAAAGGTGAAAATGATCAAAGCTTTTATTAACTTCATAGTTGGTACATCATTCAAAAAAACGGCTTGCACAGAGTAACTTTGAGTTTGAATACTTGAACGCAATTCTTAGATTTTCTTTTAGGATCTATTATCCTCTATATATACAATAATCTAAGTAAATCAAGCCATCCTGAGGATCGAAAGATCCTCAAGATTGCTTTACTATTATAAAATTACAATATACAAAACCGAATCATCTTTAAAATTGCTTTTGCGCCAAAAGTCCTTAACCTCCAATGGCTTGCACATCTTCAAGATCTCCTTTGTTATCTCGGGTTTGAGAACATTTATCCAATCCTGTAACAAAATCAAACAATTCCAATCGTATTTTAGAATCTATTCAACATGACTTCAATAATATCACTAGAAGACATATTAATCATTTTCTATTCTATTTATCCCTAAGCTCTTCCGATCTCACTTCTTTTAGGATCTATTATCCTCTATATATACAATAATCTAAGTAAATCAAGCCATCCTGAGGATCGAAAGATCCTCAAGATTGCTTTACTATTATAAAATTACAATATACAAAACCGAATCATCTTTAAAATTGCTTTTGCGCCAAAAGTCCTTAACCTCCAATGGCTTGCACATCTTCAAGATCTCCTTTGTTATCTCGGGTTTGAGAACATTTATCCAATCCTGTAACAAAATCAAACAATTCCAATCGTATTTTAGAATCTATTCAACATGACTTCAATAATATCACTAGAAGACATATTAATCATTTTCTATTCTATTTATCCCTAATTAACAGAAAAGTCACTCAAGATTGTATCATGAACTGTGGGGATAAGGAGGATATTTGTACCTTTTTCATAACCCAACACCCACAAGACCCATCATCTTTCCCATGAGGCCCTAGCCTCATTTCTAGGTTGATTTTGATGAAACGAAAAGCAAAATTGGTGCCAAAGAAAATTCCCACATGCCTGGCACCTTGGCCTCTTCTGGGAATACCTCTAGAAGCTACAAATGTCAACATTAATACACTACACCTTGAAAGGAAACTCATGAGTTTAATATGTTAAAATGCTAACAGCAAGAGATTTTCATGGTCTTGAGTTCTAGTAATGAATGAATGAAACTCGTGGGCATTTAAAACTTTCATTGATTCTCCTTTCTAGGCATGTGCTCTATCCATATGCATGTTGAACTCATATACTCTATTCCTCTACTTGTTAATTCCACCATCGATCTTCTTGCAATAGGTATGATGAGTCACTGAATGCTTTAAATCCATTGACTGGTCCTTTGTAATGATATAACCTATGGTTTTTATCCATGCTACGGGTTTCTTACTAGCAACATTTATTCAAACTTTAACTAATTTCTACACTCCTACTCTAAAATTCATAATATAAACAAGAAAGACTTGAAAACGTAATCCAATAATGCTTTTTGGAAATTGTGGTTTAAGTGGGTGAAAAATGAGAAATTATGAAGATCAAAATGGCATTATTGGTGACAAAAGATCATCTAAACTATTAAGTACTAGGAAAAAATGGTATCATTTTGAAGTCTCATCATTCCCCCTTTCCTAAATTATTGCATGGCCTCATACACTTTCTTGTTCCTCCTCTAGAAATCCAAGGTGCAAGGCTATACAATTGTATGCATGATGGCCAAATGTTGTCACATCATAGAATCCAAGAGTTTTGTCAACCTATGTCCAATGTGCAATTTATTCCATACTATTCTACTGAAATTTCGCTTGGTATTGTTCTATGGGGCACCAAATAAGTGGATACTTAAATATGATTCCAATCCATCGGTTTCCATCTCTTCTCATCGAATTAACATATAGTGCATCTCGTGATAGAGAAAGTTCAAAATGAGGATAACTTGTAGGAGTTTTGTTTGTCAAAGATTTTGGGAGAGTTTTCCAAATATCATATGAATTTAGAAGGGTTGTCAAGGAATGTGTTTGTATAATTCTTTGATGATCAGTAATAACATGTTGCCTATGCTTTCTGACACATAAAGAATATCTAGGATACATGAGAAATGCTTGATAATCCTGAAGAATTATAGCAGGGATTGGATATTCCTCCCTAACCATCATATATGAATTAAATTCTACTTGTGTATAAAACTCATTCTACTCTTTCCATTGAACAAGACCATAAATGAAGGATGAGAATGCTCTTAATTGGATATCCCCAATGTAGGGATTGGGATTCCAATGAAGATGTTCATGTAGCAGAAAATTGAAAAGACAGATCTCACACAACAAATTTTTCTCATAGTCTATGATATTGAAAAAGACATTGATAAAATCGTGTGGAGAAGTAATCTTGTAAAGTCTCCCTACTGCTAATTGATTGATCCTAAAAAATTGCCACCTATCATGTAGATATATAGAATGAATCATAAAAGGTGATCTACATGATGATTCTTTCAACCCTAATGCACATGGATCCTATAGATTTTGTTCAATTTCCTTCAAACGATCCTTATACATTTTAATCTTTCTTTTCCAACTATTTTCTTGTGTAATGTAGAGGGAGAACCATCTTTCCTTGAGTTTATTAAGGGCATGTTGATGACTCTCATGGTCTATAACTCCCAAACCAAAAAGTTTTTCTTGTTGCCTCCTACTAGGTAAATGAGGTTTTAATTGAAGGAAAGCATATGTATTTGCTAAGATATCACTAAGAATCACATTTACAATTTGTTCAAGTTTTTTCATATCTCCTTTGGTTTTTATTCCCACGGATTTCTTAGAGGGTTCCTCTATTTCTATTACTTTCAATAGAGTATCCATTGGACTTCTATTATTCTTTTATTTCTTCAATCTTCTAATTTTCTCTTTATGTTTTTTATTTTTCATTCTAAGCTTCTTATTTTCTCTAAGTAACTTTAGATATCCAAAGTGACAAGATTTTTATGGTGGAAAGATGTGAAATTTACCTTTCCTTGGCTTCTTTCGATCACTGATAATTTCTGGTTCTTTTTTTTTGAATACTTTCCCTTGAGATTTCTTTTGTTCATGCTCCATCAAGTGTAATGACTTGTGCCTCTGTAATGCCTGGTGCTTCCATAGATGCACTATCTATTTCCATATCTAGTGCTTCTTCCACTTCTTCAAAATCAAAGGATGCTATCATTATATTTTTTGAAGTTTAATAAGTTTCTCCCATGCCCTCTGGTATTGTAGTTTCTTTATTTCCCTTTGTAGGTGATTTCGTAGCCTCAACATTTCCTTTTTGGACCCTTCTAGGGGTTTTTATTTTTGGTTTATAAGAAGAAGAGGGTTTTTACTTACATAGAGATGGTAAAACCCTTGCTCGAGGTTTTTGTTTCATGCCCTTTTGAAACCCTATCCAAATAGCCACATTTTTTCCATTTCATCTCTAAATAGTAATGTGATAAAACCATAGTGATATAACCATGTACATTGTGTGTGTTTCTGAAATTCCTTTGTCATTTTCATCAAGTCCTTTAAAATAAAGTAGGGTTAATTCAACAAATTTTGGTTCTTAAGATGCAACAAAATATGTATGTGATAATGAAATATGATACTAAACTGGCCTTCGCGGGTAATGAATATTTTAAATATCAGTGCTACATATTTCCAAGGTGAAATTAATGCATCCCTTTGAACCCCCATTTTCCTAACATCAAGCATATGTAATGGTATACTTACAAACTAAGTCCAACTATCATCTAGTAGCATTAGGTTGTTGAACCAGCGTTCACCCTCAAAACGTAATCTTGTATCTTGACTAATGATTTCTTCACTAACTGTGAATGTCAAACCTTGGACAGTATCGATGTGTCCATTGAAACTATTAGCAAACTCCATGGCAATGTTGGAATCTGCACCTTGAAATCATTCGAAAAATTATATCCAACCAGCTTGAGTGAAGATAACCATTACTTCAAGATTTTTTTGGATGAGGCTAATGTTATCGGGCTTGGTTATATTATGTGATCCTCCCATTGCTTTATCTCTTTTTTGGTGGCAGGTTTGTTTGTGCACAAATATTGCTCTGTTCCTTTTGTTATATGATAAAGGTGCTACCTCATTCGAGCCTCATAATTAAATGGTAAAGGAAATTATGACTGACCACTATTTGTTCTCAAATAAATCTTATAAATGATGAGATTCATGTAGTAGTTTTGTCACACATTTGACATGATGAATGAGATTGCCACTAGATTTTTCATTTATGTAGAAATGATGAATGATTATGTAGCATGACTCGGGTTTTTTAAACTATGACTTTTGAAACAAAATTAAGTATTGATGATTTTATATTATTCAAAAGATACAAGTGTAAAGGCCATAAATGATTTCATATGACATGAAAAGGAATATGGATAAAGTGTTAAATGGTAAAATGAAAATATGGATAGGATTAATTGGATTTTTGTTTCAATCTTTCAAGTCTATAAAATTAACTTAGAGATAGGGTATAGTTTTTACCTTGTCTTGCATGAAAAAACAAATCCTTTAAAATTTTGAACCTTGTCCCCAAAATCCCGTAACAATAAGTGGTTGTCAATGTAAGTACTTGTAAATAGCACTATTGATCCAATAAAGAATTCATAAATAATTTTAGAAAGAGAATTAAATGTTGGAGATCTCGACAACCAAATATATGGGAACATTGCAATATTTTTGAATCTATGGACCTTGTAAATATTCTCGGCAAAGATATAATATTCTTCAAGTAGAGAATCAAACTCATTAGAGTATTTGAATCCCACAAAAATACTCTCTTTCATATTATAACTTGCAAGTGAGTATAGTGACAAAGAGAACTTTTTTTCTATTGTTTTTCTTTTCTGTTTTTTCAAATTTTGCTCGTCAATAGAATTGGTTTTCAAACAAAACTAGTTCAACTATGCCTTTGGAAAGGTTTTCACAGTTGAAAGATATTTTTTCTTCTTGACAATACCAACCAGAGATCTTGTTTTTTGATATTATCAAGTCTAGTAGCACCTATGACCGGGTTTTCACTATTGAATTTATTATATACACACACACACAATCAACTATGTATAAAATGCTTCTATGAAAGTTTTATGAGGTAGTAGATGAAAGTGGAGATATCACCTTCCTTATAATATCAACTTGAGACTGATTGATTAGATATTTGATGAACTCTTCTATTGATAGTAGCTTCCGATATAAATGTAATCAATGATCATTCACCAATAATGGAGTTTTGTCTTCATCAATAGTACATATCTTGACTGAACCATTATCATAGAAAGTGTATATTTCATATGGTCCCATCCATTGAACACAAAATTTCCCTTTAAAATATTTATATCGTGAATCAAAAAAAAAGTGTCCAATCCCCTTCATGAAATAGTTTCTTTTTTATGAATCGGTCATGCCATTTAGCTCTTTGTTACTGAATCAAGTCAGTTTGTTGTATGCACCTAGACGAAACTCATAAAGTTTGTTGATTTGATTTAAATAGTTTTTTTGAGCTTCTGTAAGATCCATGTTAGCTTGTAATGCAATACGCAAAGTTGTAACTTCAAATTGAATTGGAAGGACTACCTGCTTACTATACACTAGCTTACATGTAGTAAATCCAGTAGCATTGTGTCATGTTCTCCAATAAGCCCACAATGATTTCAGAAGTATTTCAGCCTAATCCTTTCAATGAAGTTGTATCGTCTTTGTTAAAATGGTCTCTAAAACTTGATTGCGTACTTCAACTTGGCCATTGACTTGCGGGTGATATGGTGTTGATGTTCTATGTTGAATTTCATATTTCTTAGTGATGGATTGAATGATCTTGGAAGTAAACTATGTTCCTTGATCAGTGACGATATCTCTTGGTACACCAAATCAGACAAATATTTCTTCATCCAAAAAAATTGTTACAACTTGCTCAATATCCTTAGGAAAATCCTTAACTTCCACCCATTTTGTTACATAATCAATACAGACTAAAATATATGCCTTTTGTCTTGATGGTGGATTAATAGGTCCCACGAAATCAAGAGCTCATTTATAAAAAGGATTAATTAATACTTTAGGTTGCAATGGCATTTTGTCTTAGTGTACTGGTTTGGCCAATCTTTGACAAGTGTCACAACTTCTGACTTACTTTTTGGAATCTCTAAAAATGGTCGGCCAGCAGTACCCCAAACGTAGCATTTTATAGGAAATCCTTCTATCTGAAAAATGTCTTTTGCATGGGTCATTATGAAAGGATTTCAAAATATCAAATATTTCATCTTCTCGAACACAACGTTGAATAATATAATCAGGTCTTGTTTGAAATATGTGACCTTGGACCTAGGAATACATAGCACTTTGTTAGATTACTCTTTTCTTTTCCCTTGGTGAAAAATGTTGCGGAAGCTTTCCTGTATCTAAATAATTGGCAATATATGAAAACCATGGTGAGTGAATAGATAATTCAAACAAGTGTTCATCAAGGAAAACATTCTCTATATGATTATCATCCCTTCATTGTTTAATTGATAAAGAAAGTATGCAATGACATTTTATTTTCCTGGTTTATCACAAATAGTGATGTCAAATTCTTGAAGAAAAAGCAACCACCTAGTTACCCTATCATTTGTGATTGGTTTGTTCATAATATATCTAATGGAAACATCATTAGTGTGCAAAAATACCAAGTAGACAGTAATGTAGTGTCAAAACTTACTAATTGTGTGGACAACAACAAGAAATTCCTTCTTTGTTACTATCCAATTTAGTTCTGTTGAAGCAATATTTTTACGATGAAGTAAATTGCATATGGTTCATGATCCTCTCATTGTCCAAGCACAACTCCAATAGCAGTATCAGAAGCATTTGTTGAGATATGAAATGGCAAGGACCAATCTGATCCCCTTAATACTAGTGCTACAGATAACTTTTCTTTTAATGTTTCAAAGGCAATCTGACAACCAACAAAACTCAACATCTTTTGAAACTAATGTGAATAATGGTGATGCAATCTTAGTGAAATTTTCTATGAAACGATGATAATATCTTGCATGACCTAAGAGACTATGCACATCATTTTTTTTCATTGGAACTAGAAGTTTGGTGATTGCCTCAATTTTTGCAATGTCAACTTGGATACCATATGATGTCATAGGATGATACCCTCTATAAGTAGCATATGACATTTTTCATGAATGAGGGATAAATTTGTTTCTTGAAATATTTTAAGAACTTTTTCTAGGTTATTTATTGCTTCGTCAAAGGTGTTCCCATATACAATAAAATCATTAATGTAAACTTCAACATAGTCATGAATCAAGTCAAAAAAAATTCCAAGCTCAACCCTTTGGAATATAACAGGAGCATTACATAATCCAAAAGGTAGTACCCTGTATGAAAAGGTACCCCAAGGGTAGGTGAAAGTAGTTTTATCCTGATCTTCATGGACTAGTTGAATTTTATTGTACCCACTAAAACCATCAAGAAAAGATAAATATTTATTTCATGCCAAGGTATCTAAAAATTGATCAATGAAAGGTAAAGGAAAGTAGTCTTTAAAAGTGGCTTTAATCAGTTCTCTATAATCCACAAAAACCCTCCATTTTCCATTTTTCTTTAGAACAATAACAAGTGGTGAAAGCCATTTACTATCAAAAATAGGATAAATGAAATTTACATCTAATAGTTTTTTCAACTCAATTTTTACTATTTATCAAAGTGCGAGATTCATCCTTCGTTGAGATTGTCTAATTGGTTAGAAATTATCCTGAACATATATATGATGAGTGCATAGAATAGGGTGAATTCCTTTCATATATGTATAGTCTGAAGTACATGCTTTAGCATGCAATTGTAACAACTCAATCAACCTTTGTTTTTGCAGTGCTTCTAACTAAGGATTTATGTTGAGTGTTTTTTTCTGGAAAAATTTATATATGCATGCTATTTGTTTCAAATGTGGTATACAGATAAGTTGGGATTTATTAGAATTTTGTTTGAACTGCAAAGAAAGAACGTGTTTCTTCTATCATATTCATAATGTGATTAGTAGGTAAATAAGGATTAGTGATAATATCACAGATGAGATTGTCTTTAGTCTTTTCTTTAAGGGGAAGAGTTGATTCAGTCATAAAGACTTGTTGAACATTGTCATCATCACTATCTTCATTTCCTACCCACACAAGTGTTTCATGAGAAATACTTGGTTTGGAAGGTGTATATAATGTAATTTTCTTTGTAGAAGTTCCCTGGGATATAGTCATATCTCCATATCTACACCCAATAAAGGCATAAGTTATGGCCAACGAGGGCCTTCCTAAAATCAAGGGGTATCCCCCAAGATTTGATTTGGTTTGTAGAACCATGAAATCAGCGAGATATTCCCAGGACTCTACAAAGATAAAAACATATTCTAAAATTCCTCCAGGTTGAGCAGTGGATTGATAAACTAATTGGAGAATAGTAGGTGTTTTTCGAAGATTATCAACTTAAGATTTTTCATTGTCTCTTTCTTCGTGACATTTATGGAAACTCCCAAATCATTCAAAGTATTTGAAATACAGATGTTGTTAATGTGGACATCTACAATGGGACTTCCTGGATCTGTGTACTTGGTAGTGAGAATATTTCCAAGCATCAAATATACTGAATAACCAATCACTTGAATTGTTGGAGGATCCTTTATTTTTCCTCTTGATTTCCTTAAACGTAATTCTCTAATAGCTCTAGCATAGATTGGTACATCTTTTATGGCTTGGAACAATGGAATTTTAACACATGCATTTTTCAATTCCCCAAAAAAAATCGAATTCCAGTTGTTTAATAGATTTATCAATAGTCAATCTTTCAAGATATGGAGGAGTTTGCACATGAATGGGTTAATTTGATTTTTCTGTGAAACTAGGTTGTTCCACTAAGGAAGGTTTATCAATTGGATCATTTGATTCAAAAAAAAATTCCTCGTCATCTTGTTCCAAAATAAAGGCAGAAGTTGGATTAATCATTTTCCTTAATCGGAGATAAATATCTCGAATATCTACAAGGGAAATGAAATAACTTGAATAATTGGGTATCTCAGCATTGTAAGTGGGTCTAGCTACTTTATTATTTGGAATAGGAATGGGTTGGGTAGGAATTTGAGATGGCCTTGAAGACGGTTCATTGGATGGAAATTGTAATTATTGTTTTGGTTGTGCTTGTTGGAATGAAAGTTATGGTTGAGGAGAAAATTGTTGTTGAGGTTGTTGTGATATATTTCCATAAGGGAAATGTCCTCGCCAACCTTGTTGCCAAGATTGATTTTGGCCTTGGTGAGTCCATTGCATCCATGATGCTGGCGGATACCAAGTGGAAAAGGGTTTTCCCAAGTGTTTTTTATTAGCTCAAAGTGAATTATATGATTGAGGAGGAGTTTGGCCTATACCCAATGGATGATTTGGCCAAGGTTTCTTTTGGTTTATGAAACAAAGTTGCTCGACTCCTTCACTTGCTCCTTGATAAACTACTTTAGTTCTAGGAAATTAAGGACATTTACTTGTAGCATGGATCTGCTCATAGATAGCATAGGTTTCTATATTGTTTAAGGGGCAAGCATGCAAAGGATGCTTCTTCTGACATCCTTAGAAAAATATATCCAAAGGTAATCCTTCTTCATCTTGCTTCTTCTTGATTTTCATGGTATCTAATTGGGAACTTAGAGAACTAAGGATGTCAATTTTAAATTTATCTAAAAAATTCTCAATCTCAACTTGGGTGATTGCACCCCCTGAGGATTTAATGACCCTTGAAAGGCTCTCTCAGTGCCCCCTTCCTTTTTTATTGTTACAAATGGCATAATACGATAATTGAGAAACATCTTCAACTCCCGTCAAATTTAAGACACCCAAACACTCATCTCAGATACCTCTAAGAAAAACAATCTGAACTGTGTTTGGGTCTAATTGATGTTGGTTGAATCATCTAAGATTATATTGGAATCTTTCAACATAGTCTTCCAAACTTTCCTCTTCCTTTTGAGTCATCTCAAATATTTTTCCTCATAAATCCCTAGCTTGGAAATAATCTTGATATTTTTTTAGAAATGTTAGTCTCATACCTTCCTAGTTCTGAAAGAATTTCCACCCAATCCCATGAAACAACATAAAGTTGCATGCTTTAGAGTGGTTGGAAATAACTTTAATTTTTGGGCATCGGATGAGTAATCTTAACTACAACATAAGACATCAAACTCAAAATGAAATGTATCTAGATCCTCACTCCTTATCCCATGAAAATGGGGTAAAGCAGAAGGTGCGATGTTTTTCATCTGGGTTGTACCTTCTATATCCTAAATAGGAAATTCAAATCTGACAGGATTTTGTGGAACAAATCCCTTTGCTTCTTGTTGAACCATGGTATATAAAGGATTTTTCCAAAATCTCAAAGGTCCCCCAAAGGCTATAAATTCTTCTAAGGTAAATGAATCAACAGAAGATTCATGTTTATGAATAGGGTTTTCGAGAGGATTTATATTAGCATAGGTTGTAGAGTCTACTTCAAGATTTGATGCTACTTATTCAATAGGAGGTTTTTGTTCACTTGCAAAAGTACTTCCTTTCTTCCCTACTCTTCCTTCTTGTGTGTTAACTGACTGGGTGGCTCTTATCATACCACAAAAACATCATCTTGGATATCTAAACCTATTCATGCATCCTAATATGTGTGCAAAATCATTTGGATAAAGTTTATGAAAAGATTTATTAACAATCTATTGATCTAATGTTTTTCCATATGATATTATCCTAAGTCAGTATAACCTAGAGATCCTTAATTCCTTAATGTTTCCCTGGCAACAGTGCCAAAAATGATGGCTCTAAAATATGTCTCTTTTAAAAGGAAACTACTTCATTGTTTCATTTTCTTATCAACCCGGGGTTCATTTGTGAACATGTGAAACACCGACACTGTATGCACAAAACTAAAGATCTGAAGATTAATTGATTACCTATAATATGCCTATTTTTAAACATTTATTCTAATCAGAGAAGAAAATTAAGTTACAGTAATGAAACTTAGTTAAGAACTATTCTGACTATATATATTTTGGTTTGACTGTTGGCAACACTTTACTTTGGGACAACTATACATAGTCATAAGTTCGTCCTTTGTATGCTATGTTTTGTGAAATGCAATATATACAATTGTTTAATTATAAAATTAAACATAAAAGTCACTCGATTCAAAACAATAAAGAAATTACAAAATTAATCGAGTAGCAATCAAGAACGGGCCTAAGCAAGGAGCGAGATTATAAACAGGAATAAAAAGAGTTTTACGATTTGATAAACAGTGAACTTAAATGAAAATATGAACAAAGTTATTTACAAAAAAATTGGCCTCATACCTCTTGAAGTGGGCCCTCCTTCAAAAAGACTCAGCAAACACAAACACTCAACTACAACACTTTAGACAATAACTCA
Source organism: Picea abies (assembly GCA_900067695.1). NCBI lineage: Eukaryota > Viridiplantae > Streptophyta > Pinopsida > Pinales > Pinaceae > Picea > Picea abies. The sequence continues at coordinate 4,599 of CBVK0102304601.1, read as the reverse complement.
TAAAAACCAAAGGTAATCTGCATATATTACTCAAAAACTAAAAATTATAGATTATTCACACTATTCTCTTCTTTCTCTATATATCAAAATGAAAGAGCAATGGTGTGTGTGTATATATATATATATATATATATATATATATATATATATATAGTCTTTGAACTAGAATATTTTTCCAACTACTTCTAATCTAAAATATTTATGAGAAACCCTAGAGCTATGGAATGATAACAAATTGTGCATTACAAAGTTTTAATACACTGTGCCTTGAAAGGAAAATCGTAGGTTTTAGATGCTAAAATGATAACAGCGAGACATTTCCACGGTCTTGATTCCTAGTAATGAATGAATGAAACTTGTGGGCATTTAAAACTTCCATTGTTTCTCCTTTTTGGGCACGTGCTTTTTCCATATGTGCATTGAACTCATATAATCCGCTCCACTACTTGTTAATGCCACCACTGATCTTCTTGCAATATGTATGATGAGTCACTGAATACTTTAAATCCATTGATTGATCCTTTGTAATGATATAACCTATGGTTTTTATCCATGCCACGGTTTTCTTATTAGCAAAAGTTGTTCAAAATTTAACTAATTTCTACACTCCTACTCTAAAATTCATAATATAAACAAGAAACAATTGAAAACATAATCCAATAATACCTTTTGGGAATTGTATTTTAAGTAAGTGGAAAATGAGAAACTATGAAGATCAAATTGGCCTTATTGGTGACAAAATAACATCAAAACTATTAAGTACTAGGAAAAAATGGTATCATTGTGAGGTCTCATCAAAGCCAATAACTACATTGATACCAAATGTAGGTTTTAAACCTTTACAGCATAGCAATGCACACATATATTCTTTATCAAATGGAAAAAAAACAAAAACATCCACACATAGTACTTAGAAATTTACCCTAGAAACCCTTAACTAGGAAAACCGAAAAATGTTTAAGGCCACACCTCTAACTCTCTTTGTATTAACTTCGCCATTTACAAATACAATATATATGATTATGTGGCATCCCAAAACCTTAATTCATTAACCTGGATTACATTACAACCTTAACTTCTTAACATGAATTAAAAAACCATGGACCAAAAATCTGTGTGCCAAAACCGCCCAAAACAATTTGGGGTGTTGTCATCTCCCCCACTACGCCCGACACAACGTACAATGTGTGGGGCTAGACGTGCAAAGAATATAACACATACCCAACAATATTTGGGTTGAAAATTGAACTCTAAGATACTATTTGAGTTTAAAAAGTGAGGTGGACAACTTTGAAGTCTATTAGTTTGACCGTATGATTCAAGGATATCAATTGAACACATTGATCTTTATATCAATTGAAGATGAAAATACTTGATAAAGAGGTTTACCAATTTTGAAAAGTTAGGAATATTAATTGAACTTAGTGAGATTTATAATGGTCTATGAATATGAATTGAAATTGATGGTGTATAATCCAAAGATATCAAAATACATGACAAAGAGGTTAACCAATCTTGAACAGTGAAATTTAATCTTGAAAGTGAAAAAATTCATCAAGGGAAAACATTAGAAAAAGATATAAGGTAAGATGAGGTCCCTCCCATATCAAAAAAATATGATATTTGATATAGGTCATAGTCGGGTACCTTAGTATTCCTTGAAATACCAATGATGTAGTAAATCAAGGTATTATAATATGATTTTAGATTGTAAGCATGATACAATGGGGTTGATAAATCGCATATTCATATGTTTTAAGTTACAATACAATGATGATTTTCATTGTTGTCATTGTCGTCATCATTGTCATTGTCGTCATTGATTTTCATCACCGTCATCATTGTCATCATCATTATCGTTGTCGTCGATGGGGATGATGACAATGATGACGACGATGATAATATTGAAAACAATGGAAAACATCATGAGAACATTTATTTTTATTACAATGATGGTGATGATGGTGATTCCAAGGATGACGTTGACGAGGATGAGGATGATGATGATGATGTTGATGACAATGGAACAATGGCAATCATCATGAGAATGATGATGATGATGATGATGATGACAATGATGGTTTTCATCATTATTATCATTGTTGTCGTCACTAATTTTCATCATTGTTGTCGTCACCATCATCGTCATCATTTTATAAAATGTTTTTTTTTAAATGTTAATGACAATGCCAAGGGTGATTCTAACGAGGATGATGATGAAAATGACGATAATCATGAGAATTATTATGATGAATATGAGGATGAGGATGACGATAAGGATGATGATGATGATGACTATGATGATGATGTTGATGACAATGAAAACAATGGTGATCATAATGAGAAAAATAAGGATGATGACAATGATAACAATGATGATGACAATGATAACAATGATGATGATTATGATGATTTCCATCATTTTTATCACCATTGTCATAGTTGTCATTTATTTTCATCATTTTCAATTCCATCGTCATCATCTTCTTCATCACTATTTCCATCATTGGAACTAAAAATGAGGGTCAAGGAATACATATGGTTAAAGATGAAACAAGGGCCTTAAGCCATAATTGGGCCTTCTCGACCTCAAGCCATGAACAACACCTAGAAGCCACTACATGAGCCTTCTACAATGACTCTTTGTCATTTGAGTTGAATGTGAGTGTCAATATGAGGTCTTGAGAATCATGGATGGGTCTAGGGTCCTTGACCATAGTCAATTGAGGGAAATAAGAGCCTTCAACACTAACCCTTGTTTCTCAGGATCAAGCACTATGGACAACTCCTCAAACCACAAATTTGACCTCTATAAGTTATCAATCACCTTCAAGAGTGCTATGTGTGCCATGACTAGGTTAGTTGTGAACTAAGATGGGTATCGAGGTCTAACCAAGGTCGGGGGAGGACAACAAGGGCCTTTTACCCTAAATGATTCTTCTTAGGCTCAAGTTCCATGAACAATTCCTACAACCCATGAAGCTTCTTAAGTTATAGCACTAAAAACATCCTCGAACCACCAAATAGAACCATTTCGGGGTATCTATAGCCTACTAGAGTGATACATTACCATGATTAAACCACAACACATTCCCTAGACAAGATTGTATCTTGGACCCACAACAGGGATGGTTCTCGAGTCCATGGTTGGGGTTATTTTCACATGAGTGGGATACAAGTGCCATGAGTATGGTTTGTCCAATGGAAATGGTTCTTGAGGCTTAAACATGGTTAAGGGAGGAATAAGGGGCTTAAGACCTAAATGAAACATCTCGAGCTCAAGTGCCATGGTTAGGGGAGGAAAACACTTTGGCCTTAGAACCTAAATGTAGCTTCTCAAGCTCAATATCCATGAACAACACCTACAAACCATGATAAAAAGTCCTATGTAGGGGGTATTTTGAATCAGAGTTGGCCCATGTATGCCATTAGAAGGTTTTTCACATCAAGGATCTGTCATGGTGCCTTGAACATGGTCAAAGAAGGAAAATAAGTTCCTTGGGATATTGTTGAATCTTCTCAGACTCAAGAGCCTTGAATGAGTCCTTGTACCAACACATGAATCCTTTGTATGGGTTCTTTGTCTTGAATGAGTAGGTTTTGTGCACTGAAAATGAGTATTGATGCATGAACATGGTCAAGGGTGAAACAAGGGCCTTAAACCCTAATTGAAACTTCTAGAGATCAAGGGCCATGAACAAAACCTAGAAACCACAACATGATCCCTCACTAGGGGGCCTTTGGCCTAGGATTTGGATGACGATGATACAATGATGATGATGATGATGACGATGATACAATGATGATGATGATGACGATGACTATTTTCAACATTGTGATCATCATCATTGTCCTCATTGTTATCGATTTTTAGCATCATTATCATCAATTTTCATCTTTGTCATTGTGATAGATGAGGATGATGATGACAATGATGAAAATAAAAATGATGATGATGACAATGATGATGATGAAAATGATGATCATCATGAGAATGATTATGACAATTACATCATGACGATGCCAACGATGACTAACAAGGATGAGTATGATGACAATGATGATGACGACAACGACAATGATGGCAATGGTGATGATGTTGATGACAACAAGAATGATTCCAATCATCATGAGAATAATGATGATGATCCATGTTTCTTTTATAGTCAAATCATGCTATCACAATTGGTTTTCAAGGGTTTTGTTCTATAAGGTGGCCAAGGTTTGAAACTCGCGGTAGTCGGGAGGAGATACCCAAAAAAATTCATCCATGTTGAGGGTTTGTGTCGCCCATGCTAAGTGCGACCCCTGGGTGATTTTGATGGCTTAGATTTCCATGGGTTGCAGTTTCTTAGACCACAAGCTAGTCCCATAGGTAACAGACACGCTAACAAACAAACAAAAAATGTTTATTTTATATATATTTTTTTAAATGTGTTTTTTCCTTTGTTCTTACTAAATTTCTTTTATATCTTACTGTATATGTTGGATTACTGAGAGGGGGGGTGAATCAATAATAGAGTAATTATAATCCTTTTTCTCCAAATGGTATATCAATGTAGAATTATTATCCAATAATGAGCAGTAAGAAATAAACAA
>CBVK0102304595.1:0-10735 GCA_900067695.1 Picea abies | reverse complement strand
TGTGTCTTGTTAGTCGTCGGGTAGCAACGTAGGGTCCAGCGTGTCGGTTCCCCTCCTCTACGTGCGCACACACTTTTAAAACAAAAAAAAAAATTTTCACCTGTTGTCCGAGTTGTTGTCGTAACAAGGTGGGTTCTTACAATAAAGAAGAGATCATAGGTTTGCATGTCATTGTGGGGAATGCTGAGATAGAGTCAAATGGATGAAGAGATAGGCATGATTTTGTCCATATGAGAAGCCTGCATAGGGAAGTGCAGATATACATATATGATAATGAAAGGATTATTAAGGCTCAGGAAGATATACTTCAAATCTTAAACATGTTGTATAATCAAGTTAAAAAAGATTATGGCACCAAGCAAGCAACTAGTTATAGACAAGTATCATCATCTAGATCCCATAGAAAAAGGGATGACCATGGAAATTAGGAATTCAAGAAGCATGAGTAGGTGCCATCATTATCCAAGAAAATCCACTAGAAGAACTCATGCAATTTTAGGTCCACACAGCAACCCAAGTGCGTCTCATGTTTAGAGGCAAAGAAGAAGGCATGGGGCAGACATCTTGCAAGGTAAACTCAGGAAGATCAAATTACCTAATTTAAATGGTGAACACATGAAAGGAGAAGAGGTTGAGGCTTGGCTGTTGGAAATGAATAAATATTTCCAGCTACACAATTACCCCTCTTGAATAGAATCTAGAATTCTCACCTACCATTTTCAAGGAAAGGAATCCATGTGGTGGGATCAGGTTAAGAAGGCCAAGAACTTGGATGAGAAGAGGATCTCATGGAGGTAGTTCAAAGGATATTTCCAAGAGAAATATTTGTCCGAGAATTACTATGAGAAAAATATGAAATAGTTCTTTCAAGTCAAGTTGGGAACCATGACAATGGATGAATATGAGAAGCGATTCTTTGAATTGTTGAAGTATGTTGAATCCATCAAGGATGAGAAGGTCAAAATCCAAAGGTTTCTAGGTGGGTTACCATCCTTCTATAGTGACAAGATTCAATATGATAACCCCAATACCTTGGAAAAAACCATAATATGAGAAAATCAAAGGAAGGTCATTTTTCCAAAAGGCATGGAATGACAAGTTGAAAGGGAAAAATGATCAAAGGAAAAAACATTTCAAGCCACCATTTTTCAGGAATAATTCCTAAACAAATCAGCAAGGTAAGGCATGCAAAAATGAGAACAAGATCACATAATCATTTGGGAAAATGACAAGGAAGCAACATGTACAATGTTGGGGATGTGATGAAAATCACTTATATAGGGACTTCCCTCACGAAGGAGAAAGGATGAGGATTGTCCACAAAATTCAAGAGGATGAAATAGTGGAAGAAATGGGAGGAAGCATGCCAATAATTTATGCATCCTTGGACAACAAGAAAGCTTAATATCAACCCCCCATGATTGAAGTGGAAGAAAAAAATGACAATCATCCCATAACAATTTTAATTGATTATGGAGCTAGCCATACTTACATAAATGCTAACATTGTTGAAAATTTTCAATTTCAAAGAAGTAAGCATAAGAAATCTTGGTTAGTTCATTTATCCATAGGGGATAAGAGGAAAATCAATGAGTTGATTAAAGTTTTCCTGATATACATGAATGGACTCAACATAAAGGTGGATGTAAAAATCACACTATTGAGTTCATATGATTGTCTAATTAGCATGGATTGGTTGGAAAAACCTCATGATGTCCTAGACTATTATAGAAACAAAATCACATAGCTTGATGAGGATGGGAAGCAAGGAAATATTTAGGGTATTCCAAGAGCTATAGTTGCTAGAGAGATTTCAACTATGCAGTTGAAGAAGAGTTTCAGGAAGAGATGTCAAATTTTTGCATCCCATATGGAAGAGGAAACCAAAGATAAAGTGGAAAGCATTGAAGACCATCTGGTCTTAAAGTATTTTGAATATGTTTTTAGGGAGATATTAGGATTTCCACCAAAGAGAGACATTGATTTCTTTATTGATTTGGTTCCAGGAGATTCCCCAATGTTCAAGACACCATACATAATGGGAACACTAGAATTGAAAGCGTTGCATATGAAGCTTGAAGATTTATTAAAGAAGGGGTACATACTCCCAAGTGTGTCACCTTGGGGAGCCCTGGTTATTTTTTTGAACAAGAAATATGGAACCTTGAGGATGTGTATTGATTTTAACTAGTTGAATAGGTCACAATAAAGAACACTTATTCTTTTCTGAGAATTGATGATTTTTTTGATCAAATGTAGGTTGCAAGGATATTTTCCAAGATTGACTTGAGATCAAGTTATAATCAAGTAAGGATAAAGGAGGAATACATCATCAAGACAACATTCAAGACAAGATAGGAGAATTATGAATTCATGGTAGTGCCATTTGGACTATCAAATTCCCCAACATCCCTTATGTTCCTAATGAATGGAGTGTTTAGGGAGTACCTGGAAAAGTTTGTAATTGTGTTATTGGATGATATAATCATCCATTCTAATTCAGAACAGGAACATGATCAAAATTTAAGAATCGTATTGCAAGTTTTAAGATAGCATAAATTGTATGTTAATCTAAGTAAGTGAATATTTTACCAAAAGAAGATTCACTACTTGGGGCATATAATTTCAGTGGTAGGGATAGAAGTTTATCGTAAGAATATAAAGGCCATTAGAGGATGGTCAATGCCAAATAATTTGATAGGAGTTATATCATTCATGGGTCTTTCTGGTTATTACCGAATATTCATAAAAGGGTTTTCAAAGATTGCAAGTCCAATCACTTCCTTGAAAAAAAAGGGATTGAAGTTCGAATGGACTTCCAAGTGTGAAAAGAACTCTTAGAAGTTGAAGTAAATATTGACAAGTGCACCAATATTGAATATTTAAAATCCAAACAAATATTTGTTTGTGTGCACTAATGCATGAAAGGAAGGACTTGGTGGAGTTCTCAGTCAAAGGGACCATGTAGTATGTTATGAGTCCAAAAAACTAAAAAAACATGAAGGAAATTATGCCACTCATGATCTAGAGTTAGCAACAATTATACATGCATTAAAAATGTTGAGAAATCACCTTAAGGGGAATAAATTCGATCTATGAACAAACCATTGTGGTTTGAAGCATTTTTTTGGATAGCCAACACTAAATGCCAAACAAACTAGATGGCTAGAATTTCTGAGTGAATATGACTTTCAAATTAAGAAAATAAAGGGAAAGTAAAATCAAGTGGCTAGTGCACTCAACATGAGAGATCATGAAGCACATATTGAATATATCATCATGTACAAGACATATCTAAAACATAAAATTATTGTAGTAGCAAATTTAGATAGTAAAAATGTAAAAATAAAAGAAACATAACAACAAGGTATTTTTTAGTAGAAATTTAATTCTTATGAGTTAAAAGAAGATAGAGATATCATGTACAAAGGAAAGGTATATGTGTCGAATTCTAGTGAGATTAAAAATCCAGTGCTGAAGGAAATGAATAATGTTCCATATGTCAAGTACCCGAGATATCAGAAAACAATTGCAGTTGTAAGAAGCTAATACTTTTGGCCAGGAATGAAGAAAAAAGTGGCTAATTAAATAGCCAGATGTCTAGAATGCAAAATAGTGAAGACTTGACATAGGAATCCACCAGGTTTGCTACAACCATTTTCCATTCTAGAATGGAAGTGAGAAGTTGTTACACTAGATTTCATTACCAAGCTTCCCAGAATAGTGAAGAAGCATGATTCCATCATGGTGGTGGTGGATAAATTGACTAAGGAAACACATTTTATTTTGGTAAAGACTACACAAAAGGAAACAAATATTGCATATATCTACATGAAGGAAGTTGCTAGGCTACATGGAGTTCCGAAAGCAATAGTTTCAGATAAAGATCAAAAGTTTACTTACAATTTTTTTAAGGGTTTGTTCAAGGGATTTGTGGCAAATTTAAATATTAGTACAACATATCATCTAGAGTCAGATGGAAAAACATAAAGAACTAATAAGATAATTGAGGACCTTCTTAGAATGTATATGATGGATAAACCATCAAAGTGGGAATATTATATCAATTTAGTATAATTTTTCTACAATGATGGGTATCAGTCCTCATTTAAGATGAGTCTGTTTGAAGCATTTTATGGAAGAAAATGTAACACACCAATAAGTTGGGATAATCTAGTAGATAGAGAAGTTGTTGTGCCAAAATTGTTAAAGGAAATGGAAGAGCATATGGAAAGGATAAAGCATAATTTAAAGGCTTCCCAAGATAAGCAAAAAAGTTATGTAGAAAAAAACAGAGTGTTTAGATATTTAAAAGTGGGAGAACATTTGTTTTTGAAAGTGAAGGAAAAGAGAAGTACGCTAAGATTAGGAAGGTGCCCAAAGTTGCAACAATATATTTTGGACCCTTTGAAATATTAGAAAATATAGGGTCAATTGCATACATGATATCATTGCATGCATCCATGAGAGTGAATAATTTATTTCAAGTTTCCTTATTAAAGAAATATGTGCCTAACCCTAAGCACATAATTAATTGGAATTTGATCCAAGTGGAGCACGAAGGGGATTTACGGGTGGAACCAGTACACATCCTAGACCAAAAAGTCAAAATTTTCAAGAACAAGGACATAGGGATGGTAAATATTCAATGGATTTGCTACAGTGATGAAGATGCTACATGATAGGATGAAGAAAACATGCAGGAATTGTACCCACAAAGTTTTGAAAAGTTTGAAGAAGATAGAATGAAAGACTCCATTTTAAGTATCTAGACTTTCAGAACCACATCTTAGAGTCCTATCCAATTGCATTGGATACATCAATAAAATAATGGATAATTCCTTGGGTTATCCTTGATAAATGGATGGTACATCCCTTTGGTTAACCCTGATAAATGAATGGTGCATCCCTTGGTTCGTCGAGTTGAGAGGAACATGAGATTTTGGTTGGAGCAGTTGTTCGAGTTGTAAAATTGCATAATTTTATTTTCTAAGTGTTATAGTGTAAATTTGCATATATGTATAATGACATAGTGTGCAGTAAGGACAAACCATAATTGCAGTGGAGGGGGAATGTAACATCCCCACTATAATCTCTTGTTTAATAATGTTTATGTAGATATAACGTGTTTCTACGACCAAAAGCGATGTAATATGAAAATTTCATTCTATGTTTTAATAATAAAATTTGATGTTATTTGCTAAGGGGAAAAGGAAAAGAGATGGGGGATGAATTAATCCAGAAGAGAGGGTATCATTTCTATGATAATGGCCAAGAGGGGTCCAATGTGGAAATCCCCATGTATATTAATTTAACCCATTTTCCTAAATTTGCTAATTGTATATGAACCTTCTAGTTTCTAATTGAGTGTTTTGAAAGCCAATCATTCAATACATCTAAGAGGGTGGGTGTGAGTAGTCACATCCCAAATTTATTGGGAACTTGGGGGTTGAGTACAATCATCTTAGGGAAGAGTGTGAGTCAAGAAAGGAAATCCAAAGAGAGTAACTTTGTATAGGTTGGAAGAACATATTTATACATTGAGTTTTAGTGCATGAGGAGAGAGTAGAGAGAAATAAAGAGAGTTTGGAGCTGGTGCAACCATGGAGGGAGAATTATAGAGAAAGATGGAGTGTATTGGAACATATTGGAGTTGAAAATTTAAGAAACAAGTTGTTAGGCGTGAAGAGTGAACACCTATGTGAGTTGTACTAAAACAACAAGTGTTTGTTATTGGTTTGTTGGTAGTTTTCCTAGTAGCAATTTCCCTTGAGTTCTCAACTGAGATATTCCTAGTTACCTATGCCAAAGAGACTGTGATAAATGAATGGTATGATTGAGGGATTGATATTAGTGAAGGGGTCAATTCCTTGGGTTAGACAGGTCAAGAGGAAGAGAGATGGTGGAGAATCGTGATAGTTGTAGGAATATATCAATGGGATGTGATTTTTATGACTTGTGAGTGGGTTGTGAAAGACCACCCTATTTTTTGCATTACTAACCTCAACTTGGGGGTGATTTTTTGTTGATACATCGAACATCAAGTCTATGGTTGGGTGGAATGTCCATCCCAAGCATCTGGTTGTAGAACTCTTGTTTAAAGATAAGTGTTTAATCTTATTGTTGTGTTATTTACATGTGTTATTCTTGTGCATGAACTTTGTTAAAAGAGAATGATTTATATTTTATTGTAATGATTTGTTTAGATGAATTTCATGTTGATTAGTATAATGTTGTATATTCTTCTATTTTATGGTTGTAGACAGTAGCTAAATCTGTTTTAATTCATAGTTGTAAGCTACATGAAATGAGCTAACTGTAAATGAATTAAATTAGTTAGCAACAATTTCATTTTTATGTATATTATGCAAAGTAATGTACCTCAATTGGGTTGAGGGAAGTTACACTATATATTAGTTATAGTTGAGACATGTAAATAGTATAAATTTTGGGCTCACTTTTTTAATGAAAAAAGGAAACAATAGTTTATCGCATTACCATGGAAGATTGGGGAAATAACTTTGAAAAGTATTTCCCATCTATATGAAAACTCAAATAAATTTGACTTATTTAGCCTCAAGAAAGATAATGATATCAATGGTTTCAACCCTAATAAATTATTCATGATTCACATGACATGAGTAGGATATAGCATGTTGTTTTCCAATACATTTTAATTTGGAGAAGAAGAAGGTGACAATCAAAATACTCAAGGGTTACCTTTGGAAAAATTGCAAGAAGATATTGAGGTAGTAGTTGGTAACAATGACCATCACACATAGAGAGGAAAGGTTCTATGGGGAAAAATCCCCCTAATCCAGGTCTAGCGACTAGGTAGAGCCTTGACACCTTAAAAGATATAAATTCTTCTACTCTACCCCAAATCTAACAAAAACCTAATAATAGTCAATGTCAGGGAGAGAACATAGAAATGTGCACCTTGAGTCTTTCTGTTTGTTGTAGATCCCTTCTCGTTGTTGTCCATTCCAATATCGTAGGCCTCCTCCCAAAGTTATCCTGAAACAAATTCACAGAACTAAATATGACAACATATGCATAAATACCAAGATCATATAAAGGGTTAGCTATTCATGAAAACCATTCATAAAAATAAACATAAATACATAAATATATGTGACAATAAGTTTCTATTTTATTGATAACAAGATTGGAAGTTACAACTTGAATCTTGTCGACATCGCTCCACGAACCTCACCTAGGTTCCTCTACATTGAATTCAACTGTACGATTCCCAATATACTATCCTTACAACTAGCATGCCAATATAGGGTAAAAGGATGGATTGTATAAGGTAGGATGACTGGAATTGAATGTTGAGGATGAAATTCAGAGCAGGATGCAAACGACTTGGAATACAAGGGAGAAATTTTGGCAGAGTTCTCTTGCCTCTTCTTTGATATATCCAAATGACCCCCCCTAGGGCCCCTTTTATATGGAGAAAATATGGTTAATTCATTTTCAAAAGGAATACAAGAGGTAATATGGTTAGGCAACCTGACATAGCCCGTAAACTCCACGCAAAAGTGCATAATTTTTTAATTTTTGCAACTTTTTAGAGTATTGTCAGGCATGCATCTAGCATAAGTACGTGTGTTGCATATGTATCATGGAATGTACACCATGCCAAAAGTTGTTTTTTAAAGAATAATATCATAAAAAGTGGTTGAAAAATGTGTAAATGAATAGGCCAAAGTCATAAATGCATGATAGTGGCATTTTAAGCTATAATGTATGCCCCCTAATGAGTGAGGTCAGAAGAAAAAATGATGGCTGAAATACATTATAATATATTTAATAAAATGGGAAGGCACCGAGTTGAGTGAGTCCAGAATATTATTCATGAGCATGTCATTTGCAAAATAATAATAATAATAAACATTGAGATGGGCATACCCATGCCCAGGACAAACTAAGCATGAACGCTAATAAAGTACATCGCAGATCCATGTCATATATAGTAATCATGGCCACATGACTAATGTGTATTCCAATTATGAATCGCAACCGATAATAATACACAATGAATCTAAATCTAAAAACCATCAAAAGATATAAAATAATAATATGGTATGAATCTTCAAGAGGCATCAATACTTGGAGATGGAGATGATAGCTTTAGTAACTCGAGAAATATCTTCAAGATCTTCATAACTCAGGTAAGAGTATAATGAGAGTGTAAAACTCACTATCCCGAGGCCTTCGTCAAGACATCATAGAAAGACTGGAGGATATTGATTATCAGGTACAAAACTTCATTGATTCTGAATGTACACTTGAAGAGAATCTCGAGATGGTCGACTTATGAAGGTCAAGAAAATTATTGAAAAAAGGATGACTCAGGTTGTAAGACTTTCCCTTAGACAAGAGCACGACATATGAAAATACTTAGGTAGTGTGTTATTGACATAAGCTTGTGGCACAGGAGGCACCATAAAATCTCCATGTGTTTGGAAGAGTAACCATACAGAGGAGGACACAACTCTATGTAAAAAGAACACCTTCCTAAGTTCATACTAAATCCCAGTGATTTGAAAAACATACTAAAGGATGTGCTCTATCCAAGGGTGACTAGATTGCTACTAGTAAAAGAGAATTTTTTCTCGTCCCCTCTTTTTGGAATATATATTTTTTTTTCTTTTTCATATTTTAATGAGCTTGAAAAAGAATATAAGAAGGCTACATTACAAAGGAGGAACGCGTGTCATGGGAAAGAAAACTATTTTCAAGAACATGGGAGATACTGAATTCTCAGTGCAAGGAGACATGTGCAGGATAAGGACACTTGGGAAAATTATTCCATGGGTCAAGGTCTCAGAATGCAAGGGAAAAAATACTGCAAGGCTTGAACCTACATAATTCTCTAAAATTTTAGCAACAACAAAATGGAGCCAACATTAGGCCAAAGATGCAAGAGTGATACATGCAATGTGATTTGTGGATTGACATAAATGAGAATCCTTCAATGTAAAGTTTTACGATCCCAAAGAAGGTAAACTCGATGGTTTTTCACTTTTAGAGAGTCTAAAAAAAGTGTAAAACAAGACTTCGGAGTGATCTTTTTCATAAGTTTAGTCTCTAGGGCCCGAAAAAGAATAAAATCATACCAAGGAGAACTATTTTAGTCACTGGGGCTAGAGTATTCCTTTTTTGTACCTAGTCTAGTCGGTCTAGAAAAGGGTTAAACTTATATCGAAAGGATCTTTCTTCAAAATCATTTTAACAAGTGTGACAGAGACAAGATCACTCAACTATAATTTCAATTTTAAGGAGTCTGAAAAGAGATTAACTATGGACTCCCTTGTACTTTTTCGTAAATTTAGTCCTGTGAGCCCGAAAAAGTATAAAACATAACTTAGGAGAACTCTCCCAGTGAGACATGTCTCTCGAGGTGTACCTTTTTCTCGAGTAATCTATTGGTCGAAAAAAAGGTTAAATGTATGCCAAATAGATGTTCCTCCTGGTCCAATTAATGAGTGTGAAAGAAACAAGGTCACTCAATGATCTTTTATTGTTTAGGGAGTCTAAAAAAGGGCTTAAAGAATATTCCAAGGGGTTTTCTTTTTCTTAAATAATCTCCAAGGCCTAAAAAAGTGATAAACCAAAACCAGGGAGAATGGGCCTTTTTTGCAAATTCAGTTCTCGGGGCCCAAAAAGGGGTTAAACATACACCTTTGAATACTCTCCTAGTGAACTGTAACTCCTAGGGAATAACATTTTTCATAAAATTATCCATCCAAACTGAAAAGGGGTAAGTTATTGCTGGACATATGTTCCTTCAAATTTCACTTTGACGAGCATGAAGCGCAACAAGATCGCTCGACAATATTTTCAATTTTAAAGAGTATGAAAAGAGATTAAATAAGACTCCAGGGGGGATTCTTTTCTTAAGTAATCTAAATGATATCGAAAAGGATAAATAATTTCTTGTTAGATGTTGGTTTCATAGTTTACGTAAGCTTGGAAGACTACAAACCATTCTCTTGGGGAGTCCCTCAGGCAAAGGCTAGAAAAATATGAAAAAATGATGAGGCTTCAACAAAAATTCATGGTGGGACTAGAAGGGAATGGAAAATGAGGCTCTAACTAGGATTCCCATGGAAGGAAGGCTCTACCACACAAAGTATGAGATACTTATCAACAAGGAATGTTAGTGTCACAATTCAGTGGGGTCGATCCTAAGGCAAAATGAACTAGGAAACAGGTAATGCAACAATGCAAGTAGGGAAAATTAAGATCATATAATCTATATTCTAGTTTTGAGGTCAATACCCGTCAGAACGGATCGATACGATGAAGAAATGTCAAAGAAAAAAAATTTCTCCAACATCCTGCATATAAGGCCAATAACACTCATCCAAAAGTTAATAAATCCAATATAGATAGAAACATCGGAAAATAATAGGTCCTACTGAATACAAAACTTGGATTGTACAATATGGTACAAGGCACCACATAGCCTTACAGATCATGCATAGTACTCATTCAAGTAGAGACCATTGTTAGGCTTTGACCAAGAGTCTCTTCAGTAGTCAACTTGGAAAGTCTCCCAAAAGGGAAGAAAACACAAACCACAATGTAAGTCTTCCAACAATATACAATTTGTAGTCATGGATTCAAGAATAGCCTCATCCGAAAGAAATTCAATATCCTAGAAATCATGCGAATGAGGATGGTCGACAGTCCCAAAGGGTAAATAAGTGAGATCGGAAGAGCG
>CBVK0102304577.1:0-17706 GCA_900067695.1 Picea abies | reverse complement strand
TTTTTATCCTCAGGTTATCAGTTGGGCTTTTCAGCCCTACTGATTTCCCTTGAGTTTTTCCCTCTCACTTTGCATATGTCCTCCAAAGTGGTCAACGGCATTGTAGTGGGCTTCATGTTTTGGTAACTATATAGGGAATTCATTGTAAATGACCATGCAAGACATCATAGAAAGTTTCGTGGAATTCCATCGAGTCTAGATTAGTTTTTTTTAATTAATTGATTTTTAATTAAATTTCCCTAAGTTTGGAGGTTTAATTATTTAACTAATTAATTATTTTTGAGCAATAATTGTAAAAATTGGATCCTTGGACTTTTGATAGGGGTATTTCTGCTCAAAAGAAATAGAATAGCACCCCCTACATCCATGGACCAAGTTCAGCTCAGTCGGACAACTTTAGCCATGGGTTAGTCCACCCGAAGTGTCAATCGGTCTAAAACAACAATTTTAATTGCTAAAGTCCAAACATGGCAAAGTGTAAAAAATGTAATAATGAATTAGATGATGTGAAATGTTGAAATGATGGTTAGAGAGAGACCCCCTAAGCATAACCTTAGCCTCCCAACCTTTTTCAACCTTGTTTAACCCCTTTTGCCACCTCCACACTCAAAAGTTGCGCCCCCCTAGGGGGATTGACGTTTTTCTTTTTTTAATTTAATTGTGACTTGAGTGTGGCCCCCTCTCTTAAACTTTCACTTCATTTAGCCTTGTCTTCACCCCTAGAGGTGATCCCTTTCACTCCACATCACCCATACTAACATTTGGTTTGATTTTTGACCTTGGGGAGCGCTCTCCAAGAGAGTTACGCCCTCCTTCTTGTCTCTCCAATAAAAGTTACGTTTTTTATTGCTTGAGACTCTTCCTCTCACCTAGCACGGATCCCACACCCCTCCTTGGAAGTCTTGTGTGATCCCAACACCCTACACTCATCTCTCACCTCTCATCACCTTCTCCTCATCCCAAGAGGTGCGCCCTCCCTCATCTAGAACTTCCACAAATAATTATTTAAAAATTATTTGAGTCTCTTCACTTACCTTGGCACGAATCCCATGCCTCCTACATGCCCTTGGATCTATCTAATTGATTTTATTTTATTTTTCTACACCCTAGATCCATTGTGCAAACCCTAGGAGGTGCACCCTAGCCTAGAGATCTACTCTATTGCTTGGTGGTGGACACTTGGCTTAGATCCAAGAGAGGTAGGTTTGCCTCTCCAAGTATAAATAGATCTCTTTTCTCTCTCCCAACTCACCATATCTTGAGCTATTGTTATGCTACTTGATTTACAACTCTCTCTCTCTCTCTAGTCGTTTCATTCCATTTCATTGTCATTCTATGCTCTAGGGTTTTGGAGTATTCCTCTCCAAGACCATTTTCCTGAGTAATAGAATTTTGGAGAAGCTTTGGAGGACAACAAGAAGGGTAAAGCGTATGCTTATTGTTCTTATGCATGGGAGGTAACATTGTTTTAGTATTGTTTCTAATTTCTTGCAACACTAGATCTTAGGTAAAGTGTTATCTAAGTAGGCTTAATAGAGTGTATGCCTATTCGTTTATACATCTTGATTTTTGGGTTAAATAGAAGTGTCGTTTAATTACAATACATCAACATATTAGCTATTGTATGCTTGTGATTTGAAAGGATCTTGCAGGTTCATCTCTAGGGTTTCATTGGGAACTCCTTCTAGAAGGGAAGGGTCACTTGAAGCTCTTACAAACTCCAACTCTCTAGATCTATTGCTTTTCTCTTAATATTGTTGTACATTCATGTCATTTTCAGCTAGCATATCATTGTTTGGATAGGTCAAAAATCATATCAATTCTATATCTTTTCTTGTGGAAAGTTCTTGCCCCAAAAGGGCAAAGATTTCCTTAACTTTTATTGGTTGTGTGTAGCCACATCCTAGCAAGCAAAGCTTGTTGTTTTTACAGGTGTATCAGATCTGGTTGAAGGCTCTTGGCTGCCCCAAAGAGACACACACAACACTTCAAGACCCCTTGGGGGAATTTGGTAGCTATTTCTAACCCCCTCCTTTCATTTTCTAGTTTAGAAGTGCACTTCTTCCTTTTTTTGCTTGATTGTTTGAGCTTAAAGTGTAAGAGGGGAAGTGGTATGGCCTCCCCTCTTCTTTGAGCTTGTGGGTAGGTAGGACGTAGGCTAGATCTAGCATTTTTCCCTTATTTTTGAGTTTTCTTCTAGCTTGGCCGCAAGGTTTAGAAGGTGTGGGCACCTTCTCAACCTTGACGTGGGGTTTGCTTGATAGTTTGTAGATTAAATTGTAGCTTACCTTACTTTCCTTCTTCATCTTTCATGGTTTTCCCTAATAACTAAAATCTTAAATAAACTTAACTTAACTAAGCCAAGATAACTTAATAACCTACCTAGTTGGGAGAGGAACACCCCAAAGAGGCAAGGATAAGTGTTAATGCTTTACTTTTGATGTGATGTGATGTCATCTAATGTCTAATATGTTTTTAATGCTTATGTTCTAGATCTATCTCATCATCTTAAGCCCATTGGGCAACACACTTAAAATACTCTATTTGGGTTTCGCTTAGTTTCATTTCAAGCTCATAATCTCTCTCTTATGCACATGTTTTAATCTTAATGCTTCATACATCTGAAAGTGCTTAACAAGTAAATGCTTCATTGGTTTATTGTTTACATCTATTGGTAGCCACTTACTTGGGCTTGGAATGTGTTGAATGGTTAAGTAGGCAAACACATATAAATTTTCTTCATCTCTTAAGGCAAGTTGTTCTTGCCATAGATCTCTTACTTCTTAGCAAGCTATTGATGTGCATGATATGATCTTTATTTCTTTCAGCCCTCTCTCTTTTATTTGCTTTATATGTGTTGATTCATTTAATGGTTTAAGCTTAAGCAACACACTCATTGAGCAAACAACAGTTTCGGCCATATCATTAATTTGCACTTAAAAGGTACTTTAAAACCTTCTAAACACTCTTTAAATCACCTAAAAGTCTACCTAATCATTATATATACTTAATAGACTACTTTAGGGTACCTTAGACCACCATCTTCACCATCTAAAACGGGTTTGAGGAAAACAACGGAGGGTAGTGGCAGGGGATTGTTTTGTGGCGCACCAGGTGTGTGTCCTCTCCGGGAAGTACTCTTTCTGTCAGGGCTGACTGGTTCTGCAAGGGTTGGCCTCGTTGCCATACTATCTTGAGCGTCCAGCAGTTATTTGGCAACAGGAGGAGGAGGCTTTGGTGAAAGCTAATAAAACTTGTAAATCTTAAGAAAAGCCTAACTATTAAACCCTTGACCAAATCTAATAGAATACTTGGGGAGCTTAATAATTAAGAGTGTAGATTGTCTCTGATACTCTTCATAATAGTTGTGTTTAATTCTCTTAAACTTTGGAATCTGTTGATGAAGTAATGTGTTGATGATAATCTCATATATATGGTGATGTGATTTGATGCTTTAATCTTTTACATCCTGCACACATTGAAGATAGACTTGGTTAGTTTACTTTGTATAAATTGTATCTTAAACATTCTTTATTGTAAGTAATTGTACATGGTATTCTTTCATTGAATTATTCTTTTGTAAAACTATAAGTAACTTGTAACCTTTTGTAATAAACAACCCTTGAACATAGTTGACCCCTTGCCCAATTTCTAGGCACTAGTCTTAGTTGACCTAGGGAAAGGGCTTGCTTTTCATGCTAACCCTTGCATATTGCATGGTTGCCTTAGCATCTTAGGATTAGAATCCCCTCTAACCTTAACAAATTAAAATCAACTCCTAAAACCTAACTCTAACACACTTAGTAATCAAGGTCTACCCCCTTTGGCTTCCCTAGGAGTAAGCCTAGACGGAAGAGGTTCCGGTCAAAGTGACAGCGTGGGCTGTGAACCTAGGCATTGTGCCTCCGAGGACACACTGAGTGAGCCAAACTCAACTCACGTTTGCAAGTGTGTATAAGGACGGCAACAAGTACCAAGTATTTTGGTGGAAGATAGCCTTCTCCAGATCTTTTACTCTCACATTTGTAGAAACCATACGGCCCTCCTAGGGTTTCCAAAAAATCCGTACGACCTCCTTTTCAGAGAAATTTCACAACTCAAAACTTGGACACTTGGGCTGAAAAAGGCTTAGAAGGGTATGGCCTCCTTCAACGTACCTCCAACAAGTCTTTGAACTAAATTCCAGGAATTTTCAAAATTGTGACCCTAAGGGTTTCTAGGGTTTCATCAAAATTCTGCAGAAAATTCTGAATCATATTTCTGAGAATTTCTTGAAAAAGTTATCAGACTTAAAGGCTTATTGTTGGCAGTCATAAGCCCAACAAAACCTAATAGTGCTAGCCTAGCCTAGCCGTTAGGTTTTCTAGCGTAGTGATAGGGGTTTGTGAAGATGAACAATTTCATGATCGGAAACAAGCTCAATACAAGACTCCAAAGCAATGAAGACATCAACATCTCAGCACTCTCAGGTATGGTTCCTATCAATGAAAATACTTGGCTAATTGACAGTGGTGCCTCCAAGCACATGACCGGTATTAGAAAACATTTAACACACTTCATTGAGAAAGAGACACATCTACACATTGTCCTTGGAGATGATGCTAGATATAGCGTGAGAGGAGTTGGAACCTCCACCTTCCAACTAGATTCAGATATGCAGCTCAAACTGAAAGAGGTTTTATATGTACCAGGAATGAAGAGAAACCTTATCTCTATTTCAGCACTTGAAAACGAAGGTTACAAAATTACCTTCTCATAAGGAAGAGTCCTTGCATGGCACAAAGACTCTCATATCATCTCTTCCAAAGAAATTAGCGTCAGAGATAACAACTTATACAAGTTGACCATCAAACCAGTTCAAGCCTTACTACATGACACTATCAGCCTAAGTGAGTTATGGCATAGAAGGCTTGCTCACATTCATTATAGAGCTCTTCCAGCTCTAAGGAAAATGGTAACAGATCTACCAGAGATCCAGATCCAGCATGAAGGCGTTTGCAAAGGTTGTGCCCTTGGTAAAAATGTCAAAGGATCCTTTCCCAGCAGTGACAACAGATCCAAGAAAATCTTGGACTTGACTCATTCAGATGTATGTGGGCCAATGACTGTTGCATCCTTAAATGGGTACTTGTACTATGTACTATTCATAGATGACCACTCCAGGAAAACTTGGATCTACTTCCTGAAGAACAAGGATGGAGTCCTTGCCAAATTCCAAGAATTCAAAGCTCAGGTTGAAAACTTGACCGAAAGAAAAATCAAAGTATTGAGATCAGACAATGGAGGAGAATACACCTCAAAAGAATTCATCAATTTTTGTATTGAAGCAGGGATCAAGAGGGAGCTCACAGTTCCGTACAACCCTCAACAAAATGGGGTTGCTGAAAGGAAGAACAGAACCATCATTGAAGCAACTAAGGAAATGATACATGATCAGAGTCTACCCATGACTCTATGGGCAGAAGCATGTATGACTGCAGTATATGTTCAAAACCGTAGCCCTCATCAGATCCTGAAGAACATTACTCCAGAAGAAGCATTCACCAAAGTGAAACCTGAGATCGAACACTTCAGAATATTTGGATGTCCAATGTACCTTCATGTACCCAAAAAAAAGAGATCCAAACTAGAACCTTCAGGAAGAAAAGGTACATTAGTAGGATACAGTGAATCCTCAAAAGCATACCGAATCTACATCCCAGGACAGAGACAAATTGAAGTAAGCAGAGACGTTACTTTTGAAGAAGAAGTAGCCTTCCAGAAATCCAGATAGCTCAAGATGGAAATAGATGGTGAAACAATACCTCCTTCTCATTCAACAGTTCAAAGGGAGACAGATATTGTTCCAGATGAGCCAACAACACCAGTTGATCCAGTTCCTCCAACAGATTCAATTGCCCAAAGCAATATACCCAGAGACATCACTATTGGACATAAAAGACCTGCTTGGGCACGCCAAACTTTAGAAGAAGCAGAAAGACATAAAGCTCCACAAGGAGCAATTAGAGAAAGCAAGAGACCTAAGAGATTCTCTAGCTACCTTTCAACCATGACTCACATTATTGATTCAGAACCAACCTGTCATGGAGAAGCCTCAAGTGAACAAGTATGGCAAGATATCATGACTGAAGAATATCAATATATAATAAAGAATGATGTATGGGATGTTGTCCCAAGACCAGAAGGTAAGTCCATAGTAACTTCCAAATGGATTTACAAAATCAAACATGTTGTTGATGGAAGCATTGAAAAATATAAAGCAAGATTCGTGGCCAGAGGGTTCTCACAAATAGAGGGAGTCGACTATGACGAAATTTTTGCACCAGTAGCCAAATATACCTCCATTCGATCCATCATTGCACTAGCTGCTTCCATGGGTTGGAAGCTACATCATATGGATGTAAAGACAGCTTTTCTCAATGGCAAAATTGAGGAAGAAGTCTATATTGAACAGCTAGAAGGTTTCGTTATACACAACAAAAAATCTCATGTTTGCAGATTGAAGAAAGCCCTATACGGCCTAAAACAAGCCCCACGTGCTTGGTACAAGGAAGTGGATGGTTTCCTGATGAGTTTGGGTTTTAACAAAAGCTCAGTCAACCCAAACTTATATTATAGCATTAATGGAAATGAATGTCTGATTCTAGTTCTATATGTGGATGGTCTTTTCATCACCGGCTCAGAAAGACTCATTGTTGAATGCAAACAGGCATTAACTGCCAAATTTGAAATGAAGGATTTGGGCCAAATGCATTATTTCTTGGGACTAGAAGTATGGCAGAGATCAGACAAGATTTTCCTAAGTCAAGAAAAATATACCTTGGAGATTCTGAAAAGATTCCAAATGACAGATTGTAAATCCATGCCAACTCCAATGGTAATGGACCTGAAGAAGATGAATGATACTGATTTAGGAGACATAGATCCACATTTATATCAACAGCTTATTGGATCCTTGATGTATCTAATTAACACCAGACCAGACATTTGCTATGCAGTAAATGTGTTTAGCCAGTTTATGAGCCAACCAAACATACACATTGGATAACTGCAAAACACGTATTGAGATACTTACAAGGCACAATTGGTTATGGCCTAAGATATGCAACAAATGTGGACCTAAGCCTGGAAAGGTATGTTGATGCAGACTGGGCAAGAAGTGCAGTAGATAGAAAAATCACCTCAAGCAAATGCTTCACCCTAGGCTCAGCCATGGTTTCCTGGTGTAGCAGAAAACAAAGCTCTGTGGCTTTGAGTACAGCAAAGGCAGAATACATTGCACTAAGTGTGGCAGTTCCTGAAGCTGTATGGCTTCGCAAACATTTTTTAGCATCGTTGTCGGGGATAAATCTTTCTATTCCCGGAATACGACTTTTGGTTTCTTTTTTGTTTTTTTTAACTTTGTTTGATGTATCTTGTGAATATTTGAAATTGACTCGAATCATCTGACGACTCCACTTAATCAAAATTTGACAAAGTATTCTACAAGAAGGAACTCACAAGGTTTGGTTGACTTCATCCCTGAACCAAAAAAGGTTTATAGGAGGAGGTTGAACAAACTTACTTCGCGTAGAATCCTTGATCATCATGGATTCGAGTCCATTTCCAATAACCACCTTTTGTTTAATAATTTGCAAGTAGAAGAAATGGATGATTATTTTAGTCCACTTGATTTTTCTACAATAAAGGGTTATCCTCGTGCTCTTCTTGAAAAAGCTAGTGAAAAGTTGCCTTCATTTCAGGGAAATAATGTTGTTAGTGCCAAATCTCATATTAAATCTTTTTCATCTTGTATTGATAAATGGTGTAGTGGTGCAACTCATAACCATTAGGATGTAAAAATGAAACTCTTTGCCTTGTCCCTTCAAGAAGATGCCTTTGATTGGTTCTCTAGTTTAGATGACAACAAGTATGCCACCATAAAATATTTGATTGAAGCTTCCACTGAGAGATGGGATGATAAGAAGGAACATCGTCACTTGTTGGCTGCACTTCACAATATAAAAAAGAATGAGAATGAAACAATGGAGGAGTTTAACAAGAAGTTTAATGATTTGATCTCAAGTCTCCATAAAGACATTAAACCTCCAGATACATCCATTCTCATCTATTATATTGAAGCCTTCAATGGTGAGATGAGGTATCAGCTCAGAGATAAGGAGTCAAAAAGTCTAAAACTTGCCCAAGAAATTGCTATTAAGATTGATAGAAACATGCAATCCTCTGGCAAGTCCAACCTTTCCGATTTTACAAGGGGTAACACCTCAAAATAGTCAGAGTCTAAAGATAAAGCAGTTGCATCAGAAAGTAAGACTTCCTCCACATATCCTTTGAAAGAATTAACTGAGGTAATTAAGGCCATGGAAGCCAACCATGTTGCTCAACTTAATGCCATGCAAAATAGATTGATTGTCATGGAGAGAACTCTAGCTAATAGATTCCAACCTAGGCAAAACAATGAAAGATGGCAAAAAAGACATCCTCCCTAAGATAAAAGGCCATCTAATCAGTTGGAAACAACAAATATGGTTAATCAAGAAGCTCCTCCTTTTTGTAGAGCTTGTGAGGATTTTCATGAGGAATCCACTTGCCACATATTTTATCAAATCAATGAGCAAGGCCTTCCTAAAACAAGCAACTATGTTGGGTACTCAAGACGATCTGACTTCATCAACAATGTAGGCAAAACTCACACTGTCACAAGTGATCAGTGGAAGCAAACCAAGGAATTAAGTAAGAAAACTAATAATGTGACTAAGTTGTGTGGTGAGAAGCCTAATCCAGAACAAATCTTCGAGTTGGCTAGATTTAAAGGAGTAACATATCAAAAGAAAGGGAATGATAATAAGTCATATCAAAACATTCCTAATATAACTTTGCTTTCAGAATAGAGTTTGATGCAACTAATAATGTGGCAGAGTATGAAGCACTCTTACTAGGATTAGAGATTGCTAAAGACATGGGAATCAAAATTTTGAATATTAAGGGTGATTCTGACTTAGTAATTCTTTAAGTAAAGAATAAATATGCATGTAAGAGTGAGAGGATGAAAAGATACAAGAATGCAATCTGGGACACTATGGAATGGTTTGATGTTTTTGTGAAAATTCCAGGTCCTATCAACTTGCCTTCTTGGTCTGTCTTTGACCAAGCAAAGGCTCTAAGTTTTCACTGTCTTTGTTTTAGTTTTCTGCTGTTTTATAACAGCCGACAGTTCATGAACTTTCAAGCTGATTGTTATGGTTATATTTCCGATTTGGGTGCTCTAGCATGTCGTTTTTGCCATAGGAAATTAGTACATGCAACTCAAATAAATATAACACACCTAATACATCGTTTAACTGCTGATAATGAACAGATCTAAGAACTAATAGCATGCATTTGTAGACACAGTGTTTTTGGTCAACATGACCCTGGACAAAACCCCCCCGGGGAAAACCAGTTTGAGATCTAAATGTATATATGAGGAAAAGCAAGTAAGGGTTACAGTAAACACAATAAATGATGGAACCTGATACAATAGCAACTCCAACTGAATTGATACACAAGCTCTATCAAGCAGATGCGCCCCTGAATGGTGCGCCCCTCATGCAAACTGCCAAAACCACTGAAACTGCTCCAGAACTCATCTGTGATGCCAGATCTAAAAACCCTTCCACAGGAATGAAGCTCCAGCAAATGTCCTCACTCTCCAACTGACCTCACTGAATTCTGATGGCTAGATATCCTACCAGGAAAGAATAAGTCTGCCAAACTCATGCGCCCCTCTCAAATGTAGAATAGCTCCAGTAAAATAATGAAGCAAGTTGCTCCAAGCTTCCCACAGGGAAAGCTAGCGGCCTCCTCCAAGAAACCTCATGCAACCGATCTCATCTCCATAGCTTGAGTTCTCCTCTCCCAACAAGCAAAACTTTCCATGAACAATGCGCCCTCCTTAGACCCTTTGCGCCCTCTTAGTGCAAGAATAGGAAACCTAGGAATGGATGGTGTAGATTCAATCTGATCAAGGGTTGAGATCTCCCCATGCATCCTAAATCATAAACCCACTTTTGGGTTAAGTTTCCTAAGTCCACTTATGTCTCCAAAATCACCCCAAAGTGATTTAATACTCACTTTATCCAAAAGTGACCAAATTTCACTTTAACCAAAGTCAAAGTGAAAATAGACAAAAGTACTAGGTACAAAGTGTCATGTCCTTCCCTCATGTGCTAAGAAGGTCAAAAGCACATGGGGAACACCTCCCAAGGTACAAATCTCAACAGTTTTAGATCTCATATCAGTTCCCAGAGAACACAACAACTTAGCAAAAAAGTTAGCACTTTCAGCTTCTACCCTTCAACCTTCAAAAGAGTTATTAAGTGGTTAGGGTAAAATGGAAGTTAATTTTAAACCATCAGTTCTAGATAATGTAGATCACTGGCAGGTTTTCAGATATGATAAGCAGGCCTTGAGGTTTATTCACAATGTTCAACAATTCTCAGGTTGTAAGGTCAATTACAAGGAAGAAGGGCAGGAATATCTTGAAGAGAATGATCCCATACATAATAAGATTCCCAGATGACTTGTTGCATTAGAGCAAATATTTGACAGGCAAGATAGGCATAAAAAGAAAGAAGTAATAAAACCTGGTGATTATATTGAAATAAACATTGGAACAGTTCAGGATCCAAAAATGATAAAAATTGGAAAAGGAACCTCAGGAAAAAGAAAAGAGAAAATTCAATAAATCTTGTGCAAGAGTATAGAGATATGTTTGCTTTTACTTATGATGAGCTCAAAGCTTACAGGGGATATGTAATTCAGCACACAATCCCTCTTAAACAAGATACCAAGCCTTTTCGTCAGAAGTTAAGGCAAATAAATCCTAACTTAGCTCCCTTGGTGCAGAAAGAGCTTCAGAAGATGTTAGTTGTTGGTTTCATTGCACCCACAAGACACTCATCATGGTGTTCTAACTTAGCTGTTTTCCACAAAAAGAATGGAGGGATAAGGTTATGCATTGATTTCAAGAATTTAAACTTGGCATGTATTAAAGACAACTACCCTCTCCCTAACATGGAAGCATTGCTACAAAGGGTCATAGGATCACAAATCATGTCTATGTTAGATGCTTTTTCCGATTATAATCATGTGTTAGTGAGAAAAGAGAATCAGAATAAAACTACTTTCACAACACCTTGGGGCACCTTTGAATACTTGAGAATGCCTTTTGGCTTATTGAATGTAGGTGCCACTTTTCAAAGAGCAATGCATTTTTCCTTTAAAGAATTGATGGGAAAATTCATTGAGTTATATCAGGATGATTTGACTGTGTTTTCCAAAGATAGATCAGATCACATAAGTCATCTAAAGCAAGTCTTTGAAAGATGTTGAAAGTATGGCATCTCCCTTAATCCGGCTAAATCGGTGTTTGGAGTTGAAGAAGGAAAATTGTTGGGCCACATCATTTCAAAAGATGGGGTAAAAATTGACCAAGAGAGGGTTGAAGCAATCAAAAGAGCTCCCTTACCTCAAAAGAAGAAATCCCTCCAATCCTTCCTTGGTCAAATCAAATTTGTTAGAAGATTTATCCCAAATTTAGCCGAGACAATAAAACCCATTCTAAAGCTTTTAAATAAAGATGCAAAGTTTGAATGGACAGATGAAGAAAGGAAAGCCTTCAAGAGTATATTAAGGATTCAATTAGTAAAACTCATATTTTAATTAGTAATTATATTTTAATTAGTCCTAATTACTCCAAAGATTTTCAAGTCTTTTCCTTTGCTTCAGAAGACACAATTGCAAGGGTATTGCTCCAGAAAAATGATGAAGGGCAAGAGCAACCCATTGCATTTATGAGTAAGGCAATGCATAACTCAGAATTGAATTACACCGTTATGGAAAAACAAGGATATGCCTTAGTAAAATCTCTTAATCATTTCAGAGTCTATGTTGGGTATTCAAAGATAGTGGGGTATGTACCTCACTCAGCAGTGAAAGACATTTTGGCTCAGCAAGATTGCTTGGGAGTTAGAGGAAAGTGGGTTTCGAAACTTCAAGAGTACGACTTAGAGATTAAACCCACTAAATTGGTCAAAGGTCAAGGTCTAGCTCAGATGTTGACAGAGGGAAATGAACAGGCTTTGGATATAGTATGTCAGAACAGTCAACCAGGTCTAGTTTTGTCCGCAAAGCTTCAGGAGTTAGAGCAACATCAGTGGTATTTAGACATTATCTTTTTCCTCCTTAACCTTACTTGCCCAAATCATTTGATAGGTCACAAAAGAAGAGCATTAAGGTTAAAGGTTTCTAAGTATTGCATTATTCAAGATGGATTGGAGTGGAGGAACCATGATGTGGTGATACTTAGATGTGTTGATGAGTTAGAATCTAAAAGACTTATCACTAAGTTTCATTTAGGATTTTGAGGAGGGCATTTCGCAACAAAAACCACAACCCACAAAATCCTTAGAGCAAGGTACTATTGGCCTACTATCTTTTCAAATGTTCATAAGATGGTCAGAGGTTGTCAATAGTGTCAGCTATTCACAGAAAAATAGAAGTTAGCAGCATTGCCATTACAGCTCGTAGTAGTTGAGGCCCCTTTTCAGCAGTGGAGGCTTGATTTCATCAATCAATTTAAAGACAATTCAAGTAATGGATATACTTGGATTTTGACAACGACCGATTATTTCACCAAGTGGGTAGAATCAATACCCACCAAGTGGGCAACCGACAAGGTAGTCATGGACTTCCTAGAAGATAGAATAATTACAAGAATCAGTGTGCCTACCAAGATTACAACAGATAATGTCAAAGCTTTCACTTCAGCAAAACTTTCCTCCTTATGTTTCAAATATGGCATTGTTTTGTCCCATTCATCAAATTATTATCCCCAGGGAAATGGTCAAGCTGAGCCAAGTAATAAAAATCTCATGACCATCACTAAGAAGATAGTAGGGGATAGCAAAAAAGCATGGGACAGTAAGATCAAGTTTGCACTTTGGGATGACAGGATAACCAAAAAGAGTGCAACAGGGAAAAGTCCTTTTGAGCTTGTGTATGGGTTAGATGTCACATTGCCAGTTCACTTGAGGCTTCCGTCTTATCAGCTCCTTCATGGATTTAGTACAGATAAAGATGCATTACAGAACATATTGAATCGGTTGATAGAGTTAGGTGAGAACTGAAGGAAAGCTTTTGATCAGACTGGCAGGAATCCGGAAAAGGTCAAACGGGCATTTGATAAATCTTCCAGACAAAGGGCCTTTCAAAAGGGTGATACAGTATTGCTATGGGATAAACAAAAAGAGAAGCCAAGGAAGTATGGTAAATTTGACAATTTATGGACAGGAGCATATACAATCCGTGATGTGGCTGGTTCCAACTCTTTCTACCTTGTCCCATTGGATGGAGACAAGTTGACTCTACCAGTAAATGGGCAGCGCCTCAAGTTGTTCTTCAGCGCCATCATCTAATGCCCATAGGGCCATCCATTGTAACATAAATCTCTCTAACACTTTTCCTTTGTATTTTATCTTCATGTCTTTACTTCATCCTTGTACATTATTTCACTTTCTTCTTTAGCAGTTTCCTTGTATATATGTATATTATCTGTGCAACTTCATTTATTATTGGTATCTATAGATTCTTTGTGTTGTTGATACATCTGTTTGGCGAGACATATTTGTTTCGCAGATCAGAGAATCTGGATTCTCGCATGATTTCTTAAAGATCAAGCACACGTCCCCAAATCGAGCCAATGTTACCTAGCAAGTTGCACTAGGATGGACTTGCAATTGAGTCGTCAAAGATTGAACAAATACTTGTTCAAATTTCAGAGTTCAGAAGTCCAGCCGACCATTATGGCCCCTTTTCTTCTTCTTCTTCTTTAACGCATTTCCATACCCCCATGGGGAATTGTAATAAGATGAGCTAACATGATGAACTTTGTAAAAGGATTATCCCTCTAAGACTTGGTCATTAGTACATTACTCTAGAGTGTTTTTTTTAACTTTTTAATTATATCTCGCTGCCTTAGTAGCAAGTTATAATTTTTAAGTTTTTTCACTCAATTACCTCCAAAATTGGAGTATGTCCTAATGGCTAAATCTTGGTGTGTTGTCTAAGTCTAGTGTCTAATGTATATTACCATGTTAGTCGTCATTTTTGAGTCACATGGAAATTGCGCTAAGTCCCCCTTAGGATTTTTTAATGTTTTCTGCAAATAAAAAATTTCCTGCAAACGGGATATTTTAATTGTAATTGATGTAAATTTAAAAAAGTGGTACTAGGAGGCATCATATGCCTTGGGGATATTCATTTTCTTGCTTAGAATACCCATTTTACCTATGTACCCACTTTGTGAGTGAAAATAGTGATTTTAAATCACTAAAAATCATTTTTACTCACGAAAGACAAAAAATCAGCAAGTGCTATTTTTTGGGAAACATGTCGGGGATATAATTTGAGTCAACTCACCCTCTCTTTGAGTTAACTAAGCCCTGTTGGCACACAAGATGGAGTTGTGGGTGACTTCTTAGTTGAGTTGTCAAGAGAAGTGAAGTTCTCCAAGAGGAAGTGTGCCCCCCTCTCAAGAGGTGGCACACCCTTGAAATGAGTTGCCTACCTCTTGAGAGGTGATGACCTCTCACTCCATCCCATTCCCACATGTGGCGAATTTTTGGAGTCTTGGGAGATGTGGTATCCCCATTGCTACACTTGTCTCACACATTCTCACCAAGTGGTGCACCCTCCCTCCTTGGGAAGTGTGCCCCCTCTTTGGATTCTTGACCCGATTTTCTATATAAACAAGCACTCTGTCCATTGTTGGCTAATGGGAGTTTGAGTATAGCTTGCAGTTGTCTTGTAAGATCATTGTAATACTCATTTGGAATAAAACGGCTTTGGAGGTCAAGATAGTGTATTGAGCTACTCTGTGGATGAATAAGTGTCATATGGTTTCATTATGAAGTGATGTTGTTCTTGGTTTTCTACTTCATTTGTTAGCTAGGCTTAGGATTATTGATACTAGCTTGTGTCCATATATCCTTTTGCGTTGTTTATTTGAAAGATATTTATTTCCATGTATGTTTAAGCTTACTAACATGCTCATTGAATCCTTGTAGGTGGCACCAAGCCTTAACTTTTGTTTTGCAAGATTTTTGTTAGTTCAAAGGATCTCATAAGCTTGGAGAAGTGGTTGATCAAGCTTGCATTTTCCACTACTTCAACATTCAAGGGCATACTCCCTCTTCAATCCATCAAAAGACCCCATTCCCCAAGGGTTCCGAACATTGCAAGTGTCTCTCTCTCTCTCTTTCTCTCAAATTCAACTATTCTTCAGTTACTAAGATATGCATGCTAAAATTAAGATTTGAATCTCCATTTTATATCCTTTACATCTTGTTTTGCATGTATTAGAAAGCTAAATCTATTTTGCATTTCCAAGTTAATCAATTTGAAGATTAGATTTAGCATTAAAACTCACCCTTTAGCAAGTTTTAAGTCAAATCTTTCAAGGCTAAGGTGTAGTTCAATTTAAGTGCTTTCATTTTAATATTTGGCAAATTCAAGTGCCCTCTTACTTGTTGTGCCAAACAGCCAATAAAACCACTGAGGAAGCTTGTCTTTCAGCTTGCCTTAGTGGCAATAGTTTGTTAGTTTAGTTCATCTTTAATTTAGAAATCCTTTTGCCACAATTTTGATTTCTCCCATAAGTTGTCCAAAGTGATTTTGGGCATCTTTTGAGTCGTTTTGCTTGCTGATTTTTGCAGATTTGCGGACAGCCAAGAGGAAATGTTGCCGATTCCTGGAGGATTTGAACCTTCCGAGACCCTTGAGAGAAACCGTCTTCCTTTCATATTATTTTTGAAACTTGTAACTTTGTTGATCGTCTTTTCTATAAAGGATCACAAGCCTTCCCAATAAAGAGATTGTAAACACATCAATAAAATCAATGGGCTACTCAGCACCCAGTATTCAATCCCCTCTGGGGGATAAGTATCCTTTTGTGGTTGTCTCATTTTTGCTTCTCATTTTCTTTATTAACTTAAAAGATAAAATTAAGCATAAAATCAATCACAGCACCGCAAAACATTAGATTAGATTTCAATTTCTGCAATTTACTTTCAGCAAATTTCAGAGTTGGCAATAAACCATCCCCTCATCTTCCCTTAGTATGTTCTTGACCTCTCCTCTGTGAGCTTTGGATTGATCTCTGTTGTGGGTTCCATACAGAATGGGGACTGGTCAGTGTGGATTTAGTTTTAACTAGGACAATCCAATAGTTGCTATTGTTCAATTGGGACATTACATCGTGCTTGGGGTTAAAGTCAGGGGGATACTCATTAATGAGACTCATTCTCTCCTTGTTGGACCTCCGACATTGCTCTTTTTACTGGATTTTGTATTGAACTTGTGTGTGAAGTCAGGGGGATATTCTCCTTGTTGGACCTCTGGCATAGTTCTTTGCATCCAATTGAGGGATAACCTCTAAAGGGCCAAACTTTAGAATAGATTTCTTTTACTATAATCACTTGCACATACTTCACACTCATAAGTGGACTTGCACTCGCAATAGCCACTTCACAATAAACCCACAAACTTAATAACTCATTTTAATAATAAAATTGTCAAGAGCACTCCATAACATTTTCATTTCAGCAACAGTTGACATCTTGCAACAATCTTTACATTTGGCACTACTCTTTATATATTGCTTATCATTTCCATTTAAGCACTTGTATCTACTTTCAGGTTGTATCATTCTTGTGCACGTACTTTATATGCTTTATGTTTCTAGCATAAGCAATTTCATTTATGTGTCTTATATGTTGTTAGATTAGATGTAGTTGCTCTTGCTTTCATTAAACTCCTAGATTTACTTTTTGTAATTAGCTGACTTGGCCTTAGTTATTTTTTAGGGACTACCCCCCTTGGCTTCGCTAAGAGTTGGCCTAGACGGAGGAGTCGAGGATCAGGTGACAGCACCTTGACTTGAGACTTGCCCCCAAGGACACACCCAGTGGATTGAAGATTTCTTCCACGTGACCCGAGTGTAGTTGCTCTTGCTTTCATTAAACTCCTAGATTTACTTTTTGTAATTAGCTTACTTGGCCTTAGTTATTTTTTAGGGACTACCCCCCTTGGCTTCGCTAAGAATTGGCCTAGACGGAGGAGTCGAGGATCAGGTGACAGCACCTTGACTCAAGACTTGCCCCCAAGGACACACCCAGTGGATTGAAGATTTCTTCCACATGACCCGAGGTGTGTATTAGGCGGCAACATGATCCATGGAGAAAAATATAATGGATCTATTAAACATTAGCAATAATCACTGTTGAATATATCTCCGATATTTCGGAAATGTCGCCGACATTTTCACCCTCCCAATATTTTCTTCACAAAATTTCGCGACACATCCAACACAATGAAAGTGTCGCGACACTTTCATTATCTCGCGAGAAATTGGCAAAGTGTCGCGGGTCTATGCAATGTGTCGACTTGCTGGAAAAAAGTGTGCATGAACTCGGGATAAAAATCTTCTATTAAAACTATTTCCAAGAACCTTAAAATGAACCAGTAATTAATGGTAATGTTAAATTCTTAAAGTAAAAGGATGGAAATGAAAGATAAAGGAGAATGTTCTCCTTTATCTTCATTTTCATCCTTTTACTTAAATTTTTAACATTACCATTAATTGTTTCAAGATGTTTGATAGTGGTT
>CBVK0102304551.1:0-12934 GCA_900067695.1 Picea abies | reverse complement strand
ATATTTTATCCTTAATGGGGTATAACCACTTCCTATAAGAGCTATGCGATAAAGAGGAAGTGTGCATGTTGAGAGGGAAATATTTTGTTGATTCATGTCGTAGTCATAGGAGAGGAAGGTGGAATGTCAATTGGGTCTCTATTGTGTGGTTGAGATGAGAATTTGTTATCCTCCCCATCGAAGTTCAAATCCCACTTGCGACATGTTTTCTCCCCATGGGATGATTATGGTTGCAAGGTACCATCAACCTCACTTTCTCTTAAGTGCTCAAGGGTGGGATGGAATCTTCCAAACATTTTTTTGTCAATTGGGTCTAGCTTGGTGGGTGGTTAAGTAGAAAATTTGTTATCCTCCCCATCTAGGTTCAAATCCTAATTATGACATATTTGCCTCTGGTGGGATGATTGGGGATGGAAAGGTACTGAAAATCTCAATCTCATTTAACTGCTTGAGCGTGGAATGAAATGTTTCAAAACATTTTTTAGTACAAGGGTTTAACTCAACTAGTTGTCACCAATGTTACTGGGCATTTGGCTAGTTTAGTGGGCCCAGTGGGAGTTTGGTTTGAATACTCCTAGGTTAGGAACATTACCATCCAATTACGAGTTTACTAGGGATACCCTCCACAAATGTGGGTAAGCATCAATCCTTGGGTTTCCTTGTGAGGTTTCCTTTGGTAAAAAGGGAGAGGAATGTGGAATAATTGGCTAAGAGTCAGCAAAAGGAGATGAATCCCCCACAACAATTTTGTAGAAGGGCATAGATGCAACATGGGAAGAATGCCTAGTTTAAGGATGATCAAGATCGGATCATTATATTATTTGTCATCTACCTTGATGATTTCAGAGTAGAAAAAATTGGAGGAATCAACTTGCAGTGTCATTTTAGTGGTAGGTCCCAGTTTGGAAAATTGGGGTCTCGAACCTTTTGGATCCATTTTGAGACATCAAATGACATTTTTTGGGGTTAAAACTTTCCTAGCATTGTTGGGACCCTATGACATTTTTCTATAGATTATTACCTTTCCAACGTTGCAAAAATCACGTCAATTGGAGCTCGTATGAAAAATTTATGCCTCCCGCAAGTTGACCTACCGTGTTGAGCACCATGGTATGAGAGGATGCCACATCAACTCTTGTTACTCATGCATATGGGGCTAGCCATGTATGTAATTAAAGAATATTATAGAAGGTCCAAAACCCTATCATAATTGAGGGTTGAGGAAGTAAAAAATCTACCCCTAGATGGCTATCAGGCTATGTTAAATACCAAACCACTAGAAGGAGAAGGGGTTCCATTCTATCTTATTGTATTTTGTTCCATAGCAGAGCAGAACAACTGGGAGTGGGAAATTAGAGAGCATAACATAGGGGGTTAATGTTTTGTAGTAGGCTAACATACCACAGGTCTCAGGTAACTCCATAGAGAGTGTCTTCTCTTTTGTACTTGCATTATTTCCATACTAGAGAAAAGAGAGCAGAGAAACCTCATATTCTAGCTAGGTTTTCTCCTGTAAGGGTTTCCTAGAGAAAATATTTGTGTTATTTTGTGGATGGTGTGTGATTGTATTTTACTGTTCTCTATTTTCCGCATTTTATTTATTTCATGCATAAGTAGAAAATTAGTAACTGAATATTCTGGAATCTAAAAGAATTTAACCTTCATAGTGTAGATTTCAGTTTTATTTATCAGATCTGTTGCGACAAATTGTTCCATTGGAATATCAACAAACAATTACAGATCATATTGGTATGAGAGCAAGTTTTCTTGGGGTATTTGTGGAAAGTTGCAAGATCCAAGTATCAAATTAAAAATAAGTCACAAAAACCCTAGCCATGGTGGATGAGTATATTCATAACAATCCTCGAGATCCAATGGAAGAGAGATTTGAGAGGTTGGAAGTGAAAGTTGTTGAAATAAATTGCAATATGAACCTCCTCATGGAGGCTCTATCATGCAAGCTTAGACCGTTCATAGATGATGGAGGCTCTAACTCAGAGATCAGATCATAGGGGAAAGCGGAAGATCAGGAAGACTCAGGAAAAGAGTCACGAAAATAATCTGAGAAAGAGAAGTCGAGTTCAAGTGTTGTTAACCATTCATAGTCCCTATTCAATATGGAAGAAAAAGTGGACATAAATCCATACCAAGGTGAGAGTGATGCATTAAAACCGAATCATTGGTTGCAACAACTAGAAATTTATTTTAGTGTTCATCATATAAATGAAGAGCAGAATATTTCATTTGCTATATTGAAGCTAGAGGGACATGATTTAACCTTGTGGGAAAGCCATACGAAAACACTTAGGATGGAGGGTGATCCACCATTAACTAGGTGAGAGGACTTCAAAACCCTCATCAAGTCTCAATTCTACCCTATCGGGGACGTAGAGGACCAATGGATCTAGTGGCACTACTTCAAGTAGAGATAGGGGTAGAGTGTACATGAGTAAACCGTTGAGTTCGGAAAGATGGCCATCATGTTAGGTATCTCTCCCAAGAACCCATTTGTACTCCTCAAGTATCAGGGGGGTTTACACAATCTTCTACGAAAGTGGGTGATTCTATTCAAGCCAAGGAAAATGGATGAGGTGTGTGTACAAGCATAGTACTTGGAAAACATAGGCCAAAATA
Organism: Picea abies; assembly: GCA_900067695.1. Taxonomy (NCBI): domain Eukaryota; kingdom Viridiplantae; phylum Streptophyta; class Pinopsida; order Pinales; family Pinaceae; genus Picea; species Picea abies. The sequence goes on along the minus strand of CBVK0102304551.1, from coordinate 10,300 downwards.
AGGGGCAACCAAGTGGTTTGAATCAGAAAGAGCACTAGGAAGATTCCAAGGAGAGGAAGAAGAAGTGGAAAGGGGAAAAATATAAGAAGACAATACCCACTACACATCATTGCAAAGATCCTAGCGACCATTTCAATAATTGCAACATTAATGTCCACACTGAGTAAAAGTGTTTGAAACTACATCCAGAGCTGAACTGGAAGAACCACAAGAAGGACATAAATAAAAAGAACCTTCTAGCCACATATTAGAGCAATCAAGTTGAAATTATCTTAGATGTGGATGAAAATATTGTCTACACATCTGTGCAAAAAGAGGTCAATCTGAGTAGCCTTCATCACTAGGAAGAGAAGGAGATGACCAAGCTCTTCCACATCAAGATCATGGTCAAGAAGACCAATATAGATGCTCTATTTAGATAGATATATGTTCACATGATAATATGATAGTAGTGGATCTGGTTAGCACACTTGGATTGGAGGTTCACGATAATCCTAGCCCCTATACATTAGGTTGGGTAAACAAGGATGGAAATATCAAGGTAACATAGTAGTGGAAGATTAAATTTGTTGTAAATGCTGATTTTACAGATGAAGTAGAATTGGATGTAGTACCATTGGATGTATGCCGAGTAGTGTTTGGAAGCCCCTACATGTATATGAGGGATGTTATCTTTATGTGAATATCCAATCAACATCTCCTCATAAAGGACGAGAAATTCTTCATAATCAACACACACAAAGGAAAATCAAAACTTTCATTGGTAAGTGCCAATTAAGCTAAGAAATTGATTAGTTCTAGCACGAAATTTGTTTTACTTTTTCTAAGAGAAAATCAGTGCGGTGTAGAGTCATTAAAAGTAAAGACATCCATGGAAGGGTGTACTAAAGAGAAGAAACATTAGTTGGGAGAGTTTCTACATGCATACATAGGAGTGTTCAAGGAGCCTAAAGGGATACCACCTAAGAGGTAAGTGGAGCATGAAATCCAATTATTTCCAGACTCCCCCTTGCCAAATATTGGGTTGTATAGGGATTTTGTTCTGGAAGCAAATGAAGTAAAGAATCAGTTGCAACAATTGTTGGAGCAGGGTGTGATTATACCAAGTACCTCACCTTGTGGGTCACACATCATAATTTTTCCCAAGAAGTTTGGGAGTTGGAGAATGTGTATCGATTACAGGGCATTGAACAAGATTACACTAAAGAATCATTACCCTTTTCCAAGGATCGATGATCTATTGGACCAACTGCAACATGCAAAGTACTTCACTAAATAAGTAATAAATAAGTTCTTTGAACAAGTTTGGGTGCACTTTGGGATGCCAAGGAGATTCATCTCAGATAGGGATACCATATTTCTTAGTGCATTTTGGACTACATTGTGGGAGAAGATGGACACTAAGTTGAAGAGGTCTACAACATTCCATCCAAAAATAGATGGGTAGACAAAAGTAATCAACAAAACTTTGGTGCAACTTTTGAGGGGTTACAATCATAAGCATATGAAGAGATGGGATGAAAATATGATCTATATACAACACTCTTATAATAGAGCAGTCCACACTTCTATTGGTAAGTCACCTTTTGAAACTTGCTTTAGATATTTTCCATCTTCACCCTTAGATGTTGTATATGGACAACAAGGAGGAGTGAGGGAGGACCTCACAAGAGATGCATTAAAAGCATAAAAAAATGTTGATAAGATCAGACAGATCCATTAGGAAGTACAAGAGACACTGAAGAAGTCTCAGGATAAGTACAAGGCCATACATGAATAACACAAAATAGATAGAACATTCAGAGTGGGAGATAGAGTATGGTTACAACTAAATAAGGAAAGAATATAGGGTCCTGGTAAGAAGATCAAGGATCCTTTTGAGTTATTAGAAAAGGTGGGAGACACTTAGTAGTGAATGTGTAGAATCTCAAATTTTATGAGCCTTTCATGTTGGATTAGGTGGAGGAGAAGGTCCTACCTTCCATATAGGACTTAACACTAGATTCTCATGAAGAGTTAGAATAGGACACAATTTTGTAGAAGTGGTCCAAAACGAAAAGACAAGGGTAGCATGACCTTTGGTAGATTGGGTTGAAAGGACAAATTTTAGGCAAAGCAAAGTTGTACTCCAGGGAGAAGGTAGAGGAAATATTTCCTCACCTCATTCAGTAAAGATTTTGGGGACCAAAATCCTCCCTAAATGGGGAGGTATGATCCAAATTGGATCATTATATTATTTTTCATCTATATCGATGCTTTTAGAGTGGAAAAATTGGAGGAATCAACTTGCACGACCATTTTAGTGGTAGGTCCCAGTTTGGAAAATTGGGGTCAAGAACCTTCCAGAGACATTTTGAGGCATTAAATGAAATTTTTGGGGGTTAAAACTTTCCCAAAACAACTTGGACATCATGACGCTATTCTACACATCGATACCTTACCAACGATGCAAAAATTGTGTTAATAAGAGCTCGTATGCAAAAGTTATGCCTTTTGCAAGTTGACCTACCATGTTGACCACCATGGTACAAGAGGATGCCATGTCAACCCCCGTTACTCATGCATATGGGGCTAGCCATGTATGTAATTCAACAATATCCTAGAAGGTCCAAAACCCTATTGCAATTGAGGGTTGAGGAAGTAAAAAACCTACCCCTAGATGACTATTGGGCTATGTTAAATACCGGGCCACTAGGAGGAGAAGGGGTTCCATTCTATGTTATTGTATTTTGTTCCATAGCAGTGTAGAACAACTGGGAGTGGGAAATTAGAGAGCATAATAGAGGGGGTTAATGTTTTGTAGTAGCTTAACAGGCCACAGGTCTCAGGTAACTCCAGAGAGAGTGCCTTCTCCTTTGTACTTGCATTATTTCCATACCAGAGAAAACAAAGTAGAGCAACCTCACCTTCTAGCTAGGTTTTCTCCTGTAAGGGTTTCCCAAAGAAAATCTTTGTGTTATTTTGTGGATGGTGTGTGATTGTATTTTACTGTTCTCTATTTTCCACATTTTATTTATTTCATGCATACGCATAAAACCAATATCTGAATATTCTCGAATCTAAATGAATTTAACCTTCATAGTGTAGATTTCAGTTTTATTTATCAGATCTATTGTAACAAATTGTTCCAGCGAAATATCCACGACGGTTTAGAGATCAAAAGAGTAAACACCATTGGTTAGGAGAAGCAAGTTAATTTCTCCATTAACAACACAAAAGGAAATAAGAATTCCAAACCAATGTAAAGTGTATGGAACTCAACCAAAAACCTAAACCTAACCAAAGGTTTCATTTTTTATAAATAATATATACACTATTATTTTTCCTAATGTAAGTATGAGATCACAACATTTGATATTGTATTGATCAACTATTACTTGGAATTTTAATCGAAAAATTCTTCCTTTTTCTTAATGTTTCAACATCACTATAACAAAATCATTTTTTTTTTTAATGATCAATACTTTGATTTTTTCTCCATGTCAGTGAATGAGAACAACAAAGGCTTTATTATTGAAGAGTACTTTAATTTTTTCTACATATAAGTGAATGAGAACAACAAAGGCTTTATTATTGAAGAGTGGATGTGCTTCCAATTACTTGGAATTTTAACCAATAAATTCTTCCCTTTTCTTAATGTTTCAAGATCACTATAACAAAATCAAATTTTTTAATGATCAATACTTTGATTTTTTCAAAGTATAAGTGAATGTTAACAACAAAGGCTTTATTATTGAAGAGTGAGGCTCTATTAGTGAAGAGTGGATGTGGTTCCAATGATTGTGCATGTGCCATACAATATATGCTCATAATCATGGGCTTAGGTACAACATAACACAACTCGTAAGGCATGGGCGAGTACACCATAACATAAGTGTTAAGGCACATGGACATGAATACAACATAGCATAATTTGAGAAATAAAGCATTTGTTGTTGCACGCAACTCGTTCTTCCCTTCCTTCAACCTTCCTCAATATTTGCCAGGCATCCTTCTCATTATGATTTGGGGCTAGACGACCTTATGTGGATGTTTGAAAACCATTGGATTAGTTGAAATTATGGCATTATGGACCCAAATGAGCCATTATCAACTAACAACTTTGTATTTGATAATTAATAACTACAATGTGACTTATGTGAATCGAGATTTCAAACGCAAACTCCATAAAAATAAATTGAAATATAAACGATACAATATTGCATTCTTGCCACTAGAAGTAAACAAGGAAGGAGAGGGATGAGAGCGCAATTAAAAGTAAATAAGGGATATATAAATGATACAATATTGCATTCTTGCCACTGGAAGTAAACAAGGAAGGGAGGGATGAGAGAGCAATTAAAAGTAAACAAGGAAGGGAGGGATGAGAGAGCCACTAGAGGGAGGAGAGATTCATTAAAAGTAAATAAGGAAGAGGAGAGAGGACATAGTTATTATAAGTAAATAAGGAAGAAGATGGAGAAGAAATTTAAATATTTTATGTGATTATTTGTAAGGTGTTAAAATTTGTAGTAAAAATGAAGAGATATGTATTTTATTTACTAATTTCAAATTAATATAAAAGTAGATAAAAGATGGATGCTTATATTTTCACTTTTGGAAAGACACAAGAATTAAAATCTTATATAATGAAGAAGAAACAACAAAAGGAAGATGAATAAGCTAGGTATTTTATGCAACCACTGTTAATAAATTCCAAAATGTTTAAGACACTTTACTTCTATTCATATTTTGGAAAGATTTAAATTCATTCTTTAGAGTTGCATTATAATACATGAGTAGTTTGTTTGAAAAATTATCCATCCTTCTTATGTACATATAACAAAGAATTTGCAAATAAAGTCTATTATTTGCTCTTGAACTTCATTTTTTTTTTCTTAAAGATAGGTCATGAGTTTTAAAAATCTTTTTTATGCTTTGTAATAGGTAGTCTTTGGAAACAAATTAGTGGCATTGAATCAAAGTCGAGGTGTGCACATTCCCATATTCCCCAAAATTATATTTTTCTATTTTTAAATGTGCCTTAAAATTTAAATGTGTGCTCCTCGACACTTTCAACGTCTCAAACTCTTGTCCCCATTGAAGACTTTGCTGGATGATATTGTGCTAACTATTAGGTGTTCTACTAAAATCCCACATGTCAAAAATAACTATAAATACCGGTATTGCCAGTAGTAGGAAAATATCGCTCCACTTATACTTAACAAACTACTTAAAATCGTTGGAGGCAAACATAATAAGAACATTTTTTTTTTTTTTTTTTATTCGAGAAAAAAAACTTTATATTCCAGATAAGAATATATTCCTCCATAGAGGATTGATCACAAAATCTCTTCAACAGACTTAATCTGAGTAAGGGATCTTGCGCTTAAAAGCGACCATAAATATCTACATCTACTGTCTTGTTTTTTCCTTATGACTTTACAAAATTGAATACATGCTTTTCACTTATCAACTTAACATACCACAATTGCTTTCTGATCAATACTATTCTTGTTGCACCAAAAAAACGAGGAAGAAACAAAAAAAACTAGAGAAAGAATGAAATTTCCTCTCGAACTTGGTCTTTAAAGAATTTGTGAGAGATAAAGGATACCTATGGCTTCTTTGGAGAGATCGTCAGCCTTGGAGTTTAATTCTCTGAATATATGAGAGAAGGAGGTCCATTAGAATTCGTTAATAAAATCTTGGATTTGCTTCATCAACGACTGTAAGCAGACCACCTACACCTGCATTTTATTACTGGCCCAACTAATAACCACTTTGGAGTCACCCATAATCTGAATCTTTCTCACTCAAAGATAATTTGTAGAGTATAGTAGTATCAACAAGGTAGAAACCTCTGCCTTGGTGTTGGAGCCATGACCTAGAGCATATAAAATATGGTAGTAGTGTGAGGAATTTAGATATAAAACGACACCAATATCTAATATAGATGGATGCTCTTGTCTTGCGCCAACAAATAATATCTAGGGGATGTCATAGATGAAAGAGGGCATGGCTGTCTGACGAGATTTTTCTTTTTTCAGCTCACATTTAAATTCTTGAGAAAGCTTTGCCACCATACCTGCCACTACCTCAGCAGGGATATAGTTGTCCTTAAAAATACTGAGATTGTGCACACACCATATAAAGTAAGTGAAGAAGCAAGGTAGCGAACCAAATAATTTCATGGAGGTGTCATTCAACCATTCTTTCAACCAATCTCCAAGACTTAGAAAATTGCATCGTGCTTTTTCTTTAAGGGTTTTTTCAACCAATGACCATCCATGTGATGCAAAGGGGAAAGAGATGAACAAATGTTGCGCTGATTTTGCATCTTGCCTGCACAAATATAACCTCTTGGGGCTTACCCACCCCCTTTTTAGGTTGTTATCCCCAATTAAGATTTCATTCTGGAGCCCCAACCACAATAGAATTTTTTTCTTCAAAGGAGAGTGCAATTTCCAAACTCTATCCCACCACCAAATACGTTCCCAATAAACACTGCTTCATCTTGAGCCTTATATCCAAGTTTTTTTGTGAATTCACCAGATAGAGTGTTTTTTGACCAACGCAAGGAATCAACCTCTTCTTCAATCAACTTGATGAAGTTGGAACAAAGTTTACCAACATAGAGCCTCCACTCTTCAACAAATTTTCCATCTAATTCCAAGAATGTGTCAGACTTCCAACCACTCCAACCAACCTTTTCAAGCTCAGGTGCCTTTGCATCCCAAAGGCAGAAAATACCTTGATTGTGTAGAATTGTACGAAGGTCCTCGATAAGTCTATATTCCTCATCCGATCCTTCCCATGGGTCCTCCCCGGTCCTTACTTTTTTTCCATTATCTATTCTCCATTTTATCCAATCTTCGACGAGAGGAAAGGATTCCGTGAAATCTTTCCAAACAATATAACTATATGAGGTTGATTTTCTAGGGGTATGAAACCAATCCTCCACCGACAGACCAACGCAGTACTTCAAGGACATAACCCTTCCCCAAAGAGATCCATTATGAGTTAGCCTCCAAAGGTTTTTCATTGCTAGAGCCTGAATAAATATATAAACATTTTTTTATCCCCCATCCTCCTAGTTCCTTAGGATGAGTTATGCAGGACCACTTGAAAAGAGAGATGCCATTTGAATTCCTACTTCCTAACCAAAGAAAACAAAATATGATCTTTCTGATTTTTGTGAGAATTCCTTTAGGGACTTTTTCTATGGATGTCCAATAGACTGAGATACTAATTAGGATGGATTGCAGAAGAATTAGATGCCCTCCTTGCGATAGCCATTGATGAACCCAAAGAGAAATTCTAGCTTCAACTTTTTTGAAAATCCATAGCTAGTCTTCATAGGAGTAGGCATTGGGTTTCAGCACAAAAACCATATATTTAAGACCTTCGTCAATTCCTTTGTGGGAGAATGAAAGAAGATAGTCCAATTGAGCCTACATATTTTCTTGAGGAAAGTTGAAAAGGAGATTGGACTTGGACATGTTAATCTTCATACATGTAGCTAAACAATATAGGTCTAGAATGTCTTCAAGCACTTGGAATTCCTGTGGAGAGCCTGCACCAAAGAGAAGGATGTCATCAATGAACAACAAATGAGAAATTATTTCAGTTGGGATGATTTTGACTCCTTTTAACAAGCCATTGATCTTGGCATTTCCAATAAGCCTACTAAGCCCTTCCGCTATAATAAGAAACAAAAAGGGAGACATGGGGCATCCTTGTCTAATCCCTTTGGATGAATGTAAAAAATTGGAGGGAGAGCCATTAATAAGGATTGCGAACGAGGTCGATTGGATGCATCCCATAATCCAGTTGACTATGGATAGGTTCATGTCCATTTGGATTAGAACTAGTCTAAGAAAGACCTGACTAACTTTGTCATAGGATTTAGAAAGGTCCAACTTCAAGATAATAGAAGGGATGTTTTGAGTCTTGATAGAGTGGAGAGCTTCTTGGGCCAAGGCTATGGCATCGCAAATTTGTCTCTTGATCAAGAAGTCGAACTGCTCTTCGAAGATGATGTCATTGAGAATAAGCTTAAGCCTATTAGCAATTATCTTGGAAATAATCTTGTAGATGACATTACAACAAGAGATAGGTCTGAAGTCCTCGAAGGAGGAGGCTTCCTTTTTCTTTGGAATGAGAGACATTGCTTATGGTTTAGATAATGATGAAAAAACAACTAGACCATTTGTGTAATGAATATTTCCTTTTGAACTATATCAAGCCTTGCGAGATAAACTTAAAACATAGAATCCGACAAATCTTTTCTTGCAAGGTAAGAAGCTTAATATTAATGTATATCCAAATTATTTTAATCAATAATAATGCCACCAAGATACTATATAAATCAAGTTTCTCCCTTTTTTTTAATACAAAAATTTTACATTGTTCATTTAAAACTAAGAACCAATATAAGCTTCCAAGGTACCGTGCAAAAATACTCTATTTCGAACATGGACATTTTGCATATTCTAAAATCATATATTACTTGTATCAATAATATTTGTAATCACAGGTTTAACTTTTTGAAATAAATTAAGTTCAAATAAGATTAATTATATTTAACTATGAAAAACATGATTAAGCAATGCATTATTCAAAACAACGTGCACAAATTACCCATGCATAATATGCTTATAAAGATCAATTTTGATCATATTATTAAAATAAACTATGGCGACGAGGCTAATAAGAATCACAAATAATAGAGAAAGAAGATGCATAGATTCTATTTCATATCACATGTCAATGTACATACTTCATATTAGATTTCTATACGAGTACAAAAGTATCAATAGTTATACATTATAATTTTTTAGGCAGTAAATTTCAGACATAAGAAAATATACATACTTAAGGTGAAGTCTATAATTAATTGTCAATATTATTGAGTAAATGGAGTTTGGAAAGGTGGAGTATAGTGTAAACATTTATAAATAAACATTTTTCATTTAGTTTTGTAATTATAATTTAAACATAAATTTAAGATTATGTTTTTATGGTTCGATTATATGTTTATGGATTTAAGTATTTACAAATAAGTAAATATCTGAATTCTTAATATTTAGAAGTTACAACTTGTAATAATAAACTTTGGTTAGTCATCTAAATTTGCTTTAATATTAATATGTAAAATTTGTTCCATGCACTTAGATTTGTTCATACATTCATGTTTTGTTTTGATTATATGTTTATGGATTTAAGCATTTACAAATAAAAAAATATCTGAATTTTTAATATTTAGAAGTTACAACTTGTAATAATAAACTTTGGTTAGTCATCTAAATTTGCTTTAATATACAACTTGTAATAATAAACTTTGGTTAGTCATCTAAATTTGCTTTAATATAAGTATGTAAAATTTGTTCCATGCACTTAGATTTGTCCATACATTCATGTTTTGTTTTGGAGTAATTTCACATCATTTCCATGTCATAGGCTCATTCAATCATACATGATCCATGAAGGTTTTAATGGAGGACTACTTGTACATTATTGGGTTTGGGAATAATTTCTATTATTATGGTTTTATGTCTTTTTGAGTTCACGGGTGGCTAAAATCCAAACCAATCCTCCTTCCAACAAAATTCTCTCTTCTCTCTTAGATCTGTTTGGTTCATAGATCCGTTTGGTTCAGTTAAGTCAAGGCACAACTATGAGTTTGGTCCTCCCTAGTGACAAGGTTCTATTGAAAGGGCACGACCTATAATGTTCAAGGTCCTTTTTGCATGGGTGCGGATCTCCATGTCACACTCTTCCTCGTACAATAAGCCCATTTCCACTAATTTGTTCAAAGACCACCTTTGTAAGACGAGACTACTATAGCCTCTTACAACTTGCATTTTCTTACTAAAACAAACAAAACCTTGAGAACATATTTTTCCATATAATAAGAGTGGTTGTCTCCACCTCGAATCAATAATAACGATATCTTCAATTATTTCTTCTATTACATTATAAATGACAAAGATCGCTACTACATAGCCCTTGTTACAAGTATTCATGACTAATGAAGAAATTTCCATTCATCTAAAAATGTTAAGAAGTATCAATTCAACCAATAATATGTGTATATAGTTACTATTCTATGTTGGTGTATTCAGGGAATCAACCAAGAAATGGAGATGGTTTGGTCAACTAAAAAGTAATGTAAGGATAATGAAAGTCTATGAGCATGATTTGGGCTTATCTAGAATTAACAACTGGGAAACCTAAATAATTAACAATAATAATAATTCATGTTATCTCCAACTAATTTTTAATTGAAATTGAAGAATACACACACACACACACACAC
>CBVK0102304550.1:0-21805 GCA_900067695.1 Picea abies | reverse complement strand
ATTAGCATAATCAAATTTTTTTAAAAATTGGCTCATGGCTAAAAGAGTCCTCTACTGCTATCATACTGACATACATATTAATTTCCAGTCTATACATCCATGCAACTTGGTTGAAATATACTATAATAAATTGTCCAAGCAAAAAAACACATTTGTAATGCATTTATTAATGAGTTGATTCATTATCTGGTTCCTCCCACGCTTCCTCTTGGCCTAGATCATTTTCTTCTACTTCCAGAGGCTCTACATCCCATCCTCCTTTTTCTTCACCTAAGTTTCCATTGTGAGAAATTCTTGAGGCCTGATTGTTTGATGTAGATTGTGATTGTTGTGGCATCACCATTTCCCTTAATGCTAACATTTTTGTTCCAAATTATCCATCTGTTAGAGAAGTGTTGCTACCATATGTTCAAGTGCACTTACCCTATGTTGTTCTTATTCCAAATTGTCCACACATTAGAGAAGTGATGCTACAATTTGGTCAATTGCACTTACCTTGCCCATGACCTGTCTGAGGGCCACTCTATTACCTTGAACCATATCTTCATGTCTGCAAAAAATGCACTTGATATCACTCCAGGAGGGATCCATGTTGTGATGTAATGGATGCCCAAGACTATCAATTCTGACCCAACAGAGAACCCATATTCTAGAACTACTAAAATGAGGACACTTGGTATCTTTCCACAACCAAACTGAATTGTGACATTCCAGAGTGATAATGGAATCCAGAGAAGGGAAAACATAGCACCAAAAACTAACAACAGGTGTCCCACCTAAAATCTTGATGGTTGGATGAGACTCAGAACATACAAACCCACTACACACATTGTTAACCGAATTATACTGATAGAAAACTATCTCACCATTCCACGACCCATATACATAACCATTTCCATAAGTAATAAAAAAAACAACGTGGATGATTCGAGTTTCAAATTTAAGGATCAATATATGCATATAAAACTTCTCACGACATAGATTAAAATATCCACTTTCTAGTATGACTATCGAATCAGAATGGGAGCATTCTAATTTGCCATCACCTGGCCCAATTATGCCGCCTCTTTCAAAATCAACGAAAATAACAAAGGATATAGAAAATTCATTTTTAGGTTTTAATAAAACAAATGTATGCAAATAGAAATACTTAGAAAAAGGGTAGAAGAAACTGGTAGCCAAAATAACCCCAAGCTACAAACTATTCAAATTCATAATTGGAAGACCTTCGCCTCGAATTGCTTCATTCCCAACATTCCCTCCATAGATACCACCAACAAAATTGTGGAATTCCATCACTGCCATGCCTGAAATTATACAGTCTCACACGTTGGATTGATTACCCCTTTCAAATCTAAGTGATGCAATATCTGTGAGCCATGACACATTCATTCCCAAGCTTCACTATATTTCACACCAATTGAATTCACGCTCCATGAGTTTAAGGTATGGGGAGTGTTGGAACTCAATTGTAAGTCCCTAGGTTCAAGTTATCTATCCAACAAAACCCTTTAGATACCGGCCCTTTCGGCCTCACCTGCATGCAAGTGAAGTCTCACCTGAGGTATCTGTTGGGATTGCAGGAACCATGTTTCTGTAGGGATGAGGGGATGTTAGGTCATCAATATGTTCATTGATACTTATATACCCTGTGTGCAATATTCCGTGTCTCTTATCTCTTGATTAATTGGTAAACTCAATTATGCAACACCATTATAATGCATATTGTGACATAGACCATTCACTGGAACAATCAAAATTATTGCGCATCACTCATATAACAAACAAAGCTAGATCTAATCATGCATAAACATAACACCCATGAACAATCACATAAAAAGACACATTCAGACACCAAATTTAATGTGGTACACCTAATCCTTTGGCTACATCCACACCGATTCGCTTCTTTATTATTCTTCGTGCAATCATCTCAGGCTTGCGCACTGCACTACAATAGATACATCATGATATTATTCCCCATCCTACCTAGCCACTCTACAATGCAATCCTCTCTTTATAAAATCTCCCCTAAACCTTCAGATATAGAATCTCTCTCATTCTAAGCCTAGTCTCCCATCAACAACAACAACCTATTCTTCCCAACCCATTACATATTTATACATATATTTTAGGGATCAAAACCCTACTAGCTTACTCCAAAACCCTATGACAACTCATTATGACTCATTACAACTCATGACAACACATAGTTTTTGCATGATTTTCTTGCCTTCGCACCTACATGCTGCGTTTCCTTCCTTTTCACATGCATACTGCTTTTCCTTCCTTTTTTCTTGCATGCTTCTTTTCCTGCTTTATCTCCTTGCTTTATCTCCTTGCTTTATTTCCTTGCTTTATTTCCTTGATTCATCTTCTTATGTGTTGCCTAATGCTCTTTTACTGTGCACTCTAATCTTGAATGTGCATTTACTGCACACTCCGATCCCACCTTCTCTTCTTTCCTCTACTACTGTGCATCTCCTCATCACTTAGGATATTTCTCAAAATTTCATCCAAAATGCATGTCCAACAGGCCCCCAACACTCACTTGTGGCTTGTCCTGAGCAACTTAGGCCTGTTACGTCTCTCCCTTCCATGACTCCATAAATTTTTTCAATGTCTCTCTAGATGTAACGAATTATTTCTTTGCCTTAGCCTTGATCTCCAAGATTTCTTCTACATCATGTGCCATTAACGTCACAAGATCATAGTCTTTCTCGGATTTCTTCACCATGCCCCGCATTGCTGCCAATCCCCCTATTATCTTGAGTGCTTCATCCTGTAGGGGTTCCAATCGTTATGCGATAATCTTCTGTTATGCCCTCATCTACTCTATCTTTCCGTATAACTATCTATTCACAAGGATGGTCATCATGCATTCTGCTTGTGACAGAGTGTTTATTCTTTCATTATCTTTCTTCACCTTCTCTTGTGCACTTATTACTCTTTCATCAATTGACTTCAACTCCATATTCACCATCAATTGTGTCCAAATCTACGTGCTTTCTTCACATAACCTCATACACTCCTCACTGAGACTCTTAAGTTTTGTGACTGAGGTTATGGTTGTTTTGTCTATTTGTTCCTTCTCCCTAGGTGGTGTACTTGGTGTGGTGTGCGCTTCCAACTCTCCAATCTTGTTGCGAAATCCTTGAATTACTTCATTGATTTTTGATATTTTCTCCTCTATTATGGCTTCTACCACCATCAATATCTCAAGAATCTCCCTATATATCTTCTAGACGACTTGATGTACCCTCTTGACCTGTTGTTCAACCTCTTCCTTCTCATGCAATACCTCAGTATGAATCTTCTACAGGTCTTCCTTATCTGTCGCTACCTTGGTTAACTCCGTTGTCATTGCTTATGTGCAGAACTGTATTTCCTGCGCCACCCCTGCCTGCAAACCTTGTAATGATTCCATGGGTATTCGTGACAAGACTAATTCCAGGTGACTTAGTACTTGTTCATGTTCCTTCATCTCTAGCATAGGGAAATCGATTACTTTGGGAGAGATCTTCCAAATTTGGTGCCTTGCTGCGATCTTTGGAAGGTACGAAGTGGTGGCCCTTGCTTCTCCAGTTGCGCTTGTTGGTTGGCCTTCATAAGATCTTCTCTCTAGCACTATGCTCATTACCTCCAACCATTGCTATAATGCCATCAACTGCTCTTGCACCCTCCTGTTCATGCATTCTTGTAGATGTGACACTTATTGAACTACCTCCTCTGTGGAATCACTCATTTTGTAGCTGATTCTATCAATAACATCATCTGTCAAAGTGTAGATAGATGGATCTTTGTGGTCTTTCATCTTCTTGTGTGCAAATGTTTTTTTTTTTGTTTGTTGGTTTTTCCGTGATATGTGGGACTAACGTGTGGCTAAGAAACTGTGACTCAGGGGCATCTAAGCTGTCAAAATCATCCGGGGATCACACCCGACCTGAGCCACACCAACCCTTAACATGGCTGAATTTTTTTGTCCCCGCAGGTTTCGAACCGGTGACTTTAACATCAGAGAGCGCCTTAACAACACACTCCGTCACCGACTGTCCTACACCTTGGGGCCCTCTTGTGTGCAAATGTTGTTGGACCCTTACCCTTGTATTTCCTCTTGACCCCTGCTTTTGGGACTGTCTACTACGTGTCCCCTACACCATTTCCTTGCTCATCGCCTTGTGCCTCATCTGGTTCTTCATATTCATTGTCTCATTCCTCTTCCTCGTCAAAGTGCTCTGTTTATTCAACTAGAAGTTTCCACTCTTCGTCCTTGTCATTGGAAATAAGGCATACATCCTCCTATGTCAACTTGTAGCTTGTTGGCAATCACTAGTGCGCTAGGTCTCTTTTAGGTTGTATATACATGTGGTGCATCCCTGCTTTGAAGCACACAATATCCTTATAGTTATCCACAGTCTAGGCAGTGATGTGCGGTGTGCACTCTATGATGTGCCAAATCGTGATCAAGTAGACATAGAAGATGACATTGGTGTCATGTTGTCTCCCCTTATGTGTAATATTCCATAAGTTAACATAACACACCGTTTCATGTTCTCTTCATGATGTTTTAAAAAACTGTCACTTGTCAGGCTCCCTCCAGATGACCAATGCTATCAGTATGATAAGAAAGTCATAGTGAAATTCCATGCCTTTATCTTTGGCGTCAGTGCAATCTATCAGAAACTAATTGACAAAAAAGGTGGCCCAATTCATCTGGACCCATTTTGTGTGATTCTCCACAACTTCTATTACTGCATCCAACACCTCATCCTTCTGACATTTGCTTATTAATTTGCAGTCCAATACCTACGTTGAAAATATAACTACATCATCACTTATGATGGCGACATCCAACCCTTGCTTTACTCTAAAGGTGTTGAAATTCTCTTGCATACTTTCAGATAATGCTTTCTCCCCAGACTTATTTGTGAATAATGTTTTTGAATCCTCCCCTACTATCGACAAACCCATTATCCATGCAATCGATTGTGTATTGATAGATACCGATGGATCTAGACACAAAGTTCCTCCATGGACGCAAATCAATAATAGCTTAACACATACATTTATTTCTTGACTTCTGTCAAAGTATGGGATTTCTAACAAATTTTATATCCCTGATATTTCTAGCTTGGTCGCCCAACTTTGCAGCTCTACCAGTATTGCACTTGTTCCTGGTATTCTTTTAGTGTGTAAATACTTGTCTCGTGCTTACTTGGGAAACTTCTGTGCATATGCAAACTTCTGTGTCATATTCCGAAAACTTTAAAGAAATGACCTTTCATATCAAGTCCCCTTCAATAATGACATTGAGTGGTATTTCTGGTCTAGCCAAGGAGTACCTTTCATCCTTGGGTAGTCTAACTTGTGGTGCAGTGTCCTTAATTGATGATACATAATCCTCAAGAAACCTCGGTTGTGAAGTCAAAGATCCAAGCATTTCCTTGAATTAGAGTGTGACTGGTGGTCGCATTCAAGATGGCTTGCATGCCATGACAACTGGTGCTTCAAATTTTGGTGGTTCCATTGCTCTCTGCGATTGATGTTTCCCTTTTTTGACTCTACAACTACTTTGTGTCAACTTTGGTTCACCTGTGGTCTACTCTATATTCTCACAATGCTTATGAATGCAAATACCCTTTCCCTGTCGACCCCTGGTGTGATTTTATAACCCTTCGACAATTGTCCCTGTACATTCACGCATGAGGTAATGGTCTAATTCACCATTTGTGTACTCAATGTGTGTTTTAATGCTGCTTTGTTACCAAATATGCCATTGGATTTTTGCCTCATACCACCAGTCTGTCATGATCCCCAGTGGATTTTTCCATTTATTACTACGTGTCATCTTGATGCATTGTCATTAATGCTTTTTAACCATCGTTTCCACCTTTTAATGCCTTTAACGATCTTGTTGGTCCTGTTCTGCGTAATTTTTCTAGCTTACTTGTTTGCTCACTACATAGTTCTTCACTTTTGTGTGTAATCTCCCTACTCAATGTAGTTTCATCCATTTGTGTGACCCTCACTTCTTCTACGCACTTACATACGCCTGTGTTAGTCTTGCACCTTGGACCTCGGTTTAACACTTCAAACTTTCTAGTTCTTACATGCCTTTACTTTGTTACTTTATGTTCTTTTTATTTTTGTCTTTTTCCTACTATAATACACTACTATGGTACATTTGTTCTTGCAGAGTTCAACCTAGTGCGTGGGAGGTCGGTCGTCCCTATAAATTTTCAGTCAACTTCCATTCACCATTCCTCCCAAGACTTCACCATTCAACATTTCCAACTGCACAACACCTGCCTCTGTCACATAATTAATTATGTATGGTCCTAACCAATGAATTTGAAACTTTCTTGAATGCTGCATAAACTTGTCGCCGTACAGTAATACTAAGTCCCCCACATCAAATTTTTTTTGTTTAATATTTCTATCATTCCATGTCTTTTCTCTTTCCTTCTAAATTTGCTGATGGAACCCTACAACAAATCGATCTTCCTCAAGCTATAACAACTATGAAAATCTCTCCTCTACTGTGACAGAGTTCGAAAGATCAGTAATTGTTGCAACGCACATGCTAGGAATAATAAACTCCATCAAAATTACTTCTTCTTACCCATAGACCAACCTAAAAGGTGTCTATTCAATCAACTTTTTACTTGTAGTCCTATATGCTCATAATACTGCAAGTATCCTCAAGTTGCAATCATCCCTTCCTATGTTGCAGATATTTTTCACAGCATTCTCCAGGATTTTATTAAAAGATTCTACTGTCCCATTGGCCTGAGGGTGATATGACGTACTCCTCTGATGATGAATTTGAAATTCCTCAATCAATGTTGCAATCACTTATTCAGGAAGTGTGTCCTTTGATCACTTAGTAGACTATGCGAGCATCCAAATCATGTAACTACATTCTCAAATAGAAACCGCACAACAGTCTCTGCGATGCAATCTATGACTTATGCTAATTTTTCCCATCTAGTCAAATACTCTGTTGCAGTGGTTATATACCTAGCTCTTGATCTCCTGGCTAGTGGATTGATTGTTCCTACAAAATCTATCACCCATTTGTCAAAATCTTGCAGTGTAACCTGTGGATGCAAAGGAATATCATCCATTCTAGATGGCTTTCCAACCCTTTGAAAAACATCACATGCTTGACAATATTCTTTAGCATCATTGTGAAGTGTAGGCCACCAGAGCCCTGCACACAAAATCTTCCACATGGTCGCTTTGCTTGTGTAGTGTCCTCCTACAATTCCTTCATGTTCTTTTGAGAGTATCATTGGCCTTTCATGCTCTAGCACACATCGTCTTAATATCCCATCTGCACCTAACTTGTATAAGTTCCTTGCAATTAGCTGATAATTCACTGCCTTAACCACTAATTGTTTCTTTTGTGCAATTGTCATGTTTGTTGGAGCCATTCCTGTACTTAAGAATTGCACAATGTCTGTGAAGTAGTCATCCACCATTTTAACTACAAATAACTTCACATCTGGAAAGTTGCCATCTAGATTGCCTGCATCTTCTCTTGATAGTATGCACAATAAGTGATCTGGTCCTGCATTCAACTTTCCTTGTTTCAAAACAACCTCAAAATCATATTCCTGGAACATCAACAACCATTTTCATATTCTCACCCCCAACACTGGCTTGTTCACTAAGTATCTTAGTGAAAAATGGTCTGTATACATATTAAAATCTGAACCCAACAAATAATGTATAAATTTTTGCAGTGCATATACCATTGCCAATCCTTCTCGTTCTGTGGTAGTTTAATTCTTTTCTGCTGTTGAAAGCTTTCTGCTTGCAAATTAGATTGGATGGTCTATGTCTCCTTCTCTTAGTTGAGATAATATCACACCTAAAGATATCGATGACATGGCCACATGAACATGGAATTCCTTTCCCTAATATGGAAATATCAAAATTGGCATGGTCACTAATTTCCGCTTCAATGTATCCAAACCTTTATGACAATCCTCATTCCACTAAAACTTAGCTTCTTTCTTCAACAACTTCTCCATAGGTGCTATAATCTGCGCATAACCCTTAATGCACTTACTATGGTATCTTGTATGATCCAAGGTTTCTCTCAACTGTTTGACTTATGTGGGTGGTTGTAAGTCCAAAATCACTGCAACCTTGGAAGGATCCACTAATAAGCCATGCTTACATACCACATGGCCCAACAAAATTCCAAAAGGAGCGCAACAAAAACATTTCTTCAAGTTCAATGAAATCTGACATTGTCTACACCTATCCAACTTTAACTTTAGTACTTCTATGTGATATTTCAATAGACTAAACACAATCCAATCATCTAAGTAAACATCAAGGAACTTATGAATAAATTTCTTAAAAGCTGCGGCAACTACTCTTGATAAAACTACAGGTGCATTCTTCAACCCAAAAGGCATTACTGTGTATTGATAGCTTCCCCACTTTGTCACAAAGATATTCTTATGTTTGTCTTCTTGTGCAATATTAATTTGGTGATATCCTGAAAATCCATCCATGAAAGAATAGGCCTCCCACCCTCCTACATTCTCTAACACTTCATCTGCAAATGGTGTTGGAAATGGATCATGCATACATGCATCATTTATCTTCCTTAGGTCTATAAAAATCATGATTCCCCTATTTTCTTATCTTGCACTACCATCGAACTTATCCATTCTGATTCCACGACTGGTTCAATGATTCTAGCTTCTAACATTTGGTCTATCTTTGCCTTTACCTTCTATTTATATTTTGGATTCAGTCCGTAAGGTCTCTATCTTACTGGCTTAGCACCTAGTTGCAAAGTGATCTTCACTTCTCCTAACTCCCCAACTATCCCTTTCATTTATGAAAATGTAGTTGGGAATAGATTCTGATACTCACGTAGTAAATCTACAATCTTCTCCACAATTTGATCATTCTAGTAATCACCTATCTATGGAAACTTTGGATTTTCCTTTGTCCCAGTATTTACCTTCCGTGTCTTTAGTGGTTGTGCATACACAACAGATTCAATCTCTAGTCCTTCTACTTCATGTTCCCCCTTAGTTTAAGGAATATTGTATTCCTTGGATCTTCCTCGTCTTGTTCTTCTTTACAAACGTTATAACATTCCAGTAATTCATGAACAATCATAGAAGCTTTGTGTGTACTACACATATGTACTACCTTCATTGGCCCTTCTTCTAAAAATATCTTGGTTCTAATGGCCTACAAAGCTGCATCTAGTAATGGAGATTCATGTTCAAATTTAAATGTTACCTTAAACCTTTGAATTATCTAGTCCCAATTCACTGTTTCTCTGTGCATTTATAGTTCTAGGTACCAATTCTTAGGAATTGTATCCAATGTATGTATAAACCTGTGCATTTATTCCTTCTTTGGTATCGATCATCTCCATATGTTTCTGCATTGCTCAACATGATCTATTGGATCACATACCCCTGTATACTTCTAAACAATATACTCAACATCGGTACCAAATCCAACTTGCATCAATCTTCTACACTCCTGCCAGCTTTCTATTTCTTCTTTATGTGCAACCCACCATCTGGATGGAGTGGCTTTCAAGACAACATCTAATGTAAACAATATTTGTTGTTCAGGTATCTGCAATTCAAATTCCTTTACAAAAGAACTTATATTAGTCAAACCATCATACTTGGGCGGGTCACATAATCCCGTTCCAATCCAACACAATGATCGAGTCATGCGGGCACACTGTCTGGTTGATACCTCATGCATCCTTTGTTGCCAATGTTCCAATCCTTCTTCTGAATATGACACACATGAGATAATGCTTCTCCAACTTAGGGCGCCATCTGCAGTTGGATTAACATAGTCATCCATTCACATAGTCATATTATATAGGTTATCAATTTTGTTCCCTTTAGCTGGTTCAATATACGTCTTCCCTTCTGTCGGATCCAATGGCACAATATTTTTAAAGTATCCTACCTGAAGTATCATTTCCCTACTCTTCAGATTAATAATTTCTTGATTGTCAAAGTCCCATTCTAACCCCATTAGTGTTGGATATGACTGACTATCATCTATGATTTAGATGACTTCGAATTTTGCCATACTGCGCACCACATCTATATTCATAGGTATCCCTATCAATCAACCAATTGGTACTATCTTGTGTTGGTTTTCCAATCTTAACTGGACATGAGACCAGATTAACTTGGGTTTCCCCATTATTTCCCATGTTTTCTTTGGTAACACATTTACATCGGAACCCAAGTCTAAAATGACATTGTCCACATCATATTTCCCAATCTGCGCACTCAGTATGAACTCTTCATTGGTCCTCTTTTTGTGCAGTAATTGATTCACTACCCTTTGTGTGGTAGGAATTTCCCTTTCTTGTGAGCAATGATCAATTATTTCACATAATTCATTCATCATAGTTTCATCTTTCATCAATTCTATGCAACTTCTAAGAAACTCTCTTAGAGTACTTACCTTCTCCAACAAATTTTCTGGTATAGTACGATCACAGACCGAAGGAATGCCGACCACATGAGGCGCAAATGATGTTGATGTTACCCAATATGGTCCTAGGATATCTTTTCTTGTCCTTTGATACGTCTCCTTTTCTTGTTGAGGGTCAAATGTTGGCATAGGTCTTGTTGATTTCCTCACCCATTGCTCAACTTGCCTCCCTCCATTTATCATATCAACCATTTTTCTATCTCCCCTGCACGTGAAAACTACTATTATAGGTCCTTCATTGCATTTCTCGACTGATATCTCTTGTACATTATGAATTGGGTTCTGGTTCTGATTCCCTCTTTCCTATCACTTCACAAGTAGTTTAGGACAGTCTTTTGTCGCATGATCCTGTGCTCTACAAGATGTGCATGTTGTACAAGGATTTGGGTAGTCACGAGCTAAGTGCCTCGATTAATTACAATTGTAGCATATTATTGGTCCTCTACCTCCTTTTCCAAGATTCCCTCTGCCTTGACTTCTACCAAATTCTCCTCAGCTTCCTCGATTAAATCCTCTCTGATTATGATATCGTGGATCACCTTCTTCTTTCATAGCATTCTCCTCTTAAATACTATACATTTATGAAGTGTGCTATCTCATCAACTCGAATGCATGCAAATCCTTCTCTTCATGCCCTACTGACTTGCAAAAGTTACAAAATAAATTCCTTGGCATACTCTGGTATTTCTACAGCAATGGACAATCATACAGATGATGTCCCCATTTCTCGCATATTTCACAGTACTCTTGGTAATGGGTCCGGTGATCCAGTTTCCAAATACTACGCAAAGTGCAAGATACCAGATATATAAAATATGCAGAACTGGAAAGAAATGCTAGAAATAACAGAATAACAGTAAAATATCCAGCATAATCTTCACAATACACAGAAATGATATACGAAATAGCAACAGAAATAGCACTTGAACAGAAATAGCACTTGATTATCTTGCACTACCATCGGACTTATCCATTCTGATTCCACGACTGGTTCAATGATTCTAGCTTCTAACATTTGGTCTATCTTTGCCTTTACCTTCTATTTATATTTTGGATTCAGTCCATAAGGTCTCTATCTTACTGGCTTAGCACCTAGTTGCAAAGTGATCTTCACTTCTCCTAACTCCGCAACTATCCCTTTCATTTATGAAAATGTAGTTGGGAATAGATTCTGATACTCACGTAGTAAATCTACAATCTTCTCCACAATTTGATCATTCTAGTAATCACCTATCTATGGAAACTTTGGATTTTCCTTTGTCCCAGTATTTACCTTCCGTGTCTTTAGTGGTTGTGCATACACAACAGATTCAATCTCTAGTCCTTCTACTTCATGTTCCCCCTTAGTTTAAGGAATATTGTATTCCTTGGATCTTCCTCGTCTTGTTCTTCTTTACAAACGTTATAACATTCCAGTAATTCATGAACAATCATAGAAGCTTTGTGTGTACTACACATATGTACTACCTTCATTGGCCCTTCTTCTAAAAATATCTTGGTTCTAATGGCCTACAAAGCTGCATCTAGTAATGGAGATTCATGTTCAAATTTAAATGTTACCTTAAACCTTTGAATTATCTAGTCCCAATTCACAGTTTCTCTGTGCATTTATAGTTCTAGGTACCAATTCTTAGGAATTGTATCCAATGTATGTATAAACCTAGTTCTAGGTACCAATTCTTAGGAATTGTATCCAATGTATGTATAAACCTGTGCATTTATTCCTTCTTTGGTATCAATCATCTCCATATGTTTCTGCATTGCTCAACATGATCTATTGGATCACATACCCCTGTATACTTCTAAACAATATACTCAACATCGGTACCAAATCCAACTTGCATCAATCTTCTACACTCCTGCCAGCTTTCTATTTCTTCTTTATGTGCAACCCACCATCTTGATGGAGTGGCTTTCAAGACAACATCTAATGTCAACAATATTTGTTGTTCAGGTATCTGCAATTCAAATGCCTTTACAAAAGAACTTATATTAGTCAAACCATCATACTTGGGCGGGTCACATAATCCCGTTCCAATCCAACACAATGATCGAGTCATGCGGGCACACTGTCTGGTTGATACCTCATGCATCCTTTGTTGCCAATGTTCCAATCCTTCTTCTGAATATGACACACATGAGATAATGCTTCTCCAACTTAGGGCGCCATCTGCAGTTGGATTAACATAGTCATCCATTCACATAGTCATATTATATAGGTTATCAATTTTGTTCCCTTTAGCTGGTTCAATATACGTCTTCCCTTCTGTCGGATCCAATGGCACAATATTTTTAAAGTATCCTACCTGAAGTATCATTTCCCTACTCTTCAGATTAATAATTTCTTGATTGTCAAAGTCCCATTCTAACCCCATTAGTGTTGGATATGACTGACTATCATCTATGATTTAGATGACTTCGAATTTTGCCATACTGCGCACCACATCTATATTCATAGGTATCCCTATCAATCAACCAATTGGTACTATCTTGTGTTGGTTTTCCAATCTTAACTGGACATGAGACCAGATTAACTTAGGTTTCCCCATTATTTCCCATGTTTTCTTTGGTAACACATTTACATCGGAACCCAAGTCTAAAATGACATTGTCCACATCATATTTCCCAATCTGCGCACTCAGTATGAACTCTTCATTGGTCCTCTTTTTGTGCAGTAATTGATTCACTACCCTTTGTGTGGTAGGAATTTCCCTTTCTTGTGAGCAATGATCAATTATTTCACATAATTCATTCATCATAGTTTCATCTTTCATCAATTCTATGCAACTTCTAAGAAACTCTCTTAGAGTACTTACCTTCTCCAACAAATTTTCTGGTATAGTACGATCACAGACCGAAGGAATGCTGACCACATGAGGCGCAAATGATGTTGATGTTACCCAATATGGTCCTAGGATATCTTTTCTTGTCCTTTGATACGTCTCCTTTTCTTGTTGAGGGTCAAATGTTGGCATAGGTCTTGTTGATTTCCTCACCCATTGCCCAACTTGCCGCCCTCCATTTATCATATCAACCATTGTTCTATCTCCCCTGCACGTGAAAACTACTATTATAGGTCCTTCATTGCATTTCTCGACTGATATCTCTTGTACATTATGAATTGGGTTCTGGTTCTGATTCCCTCTTTCCTATCACTTCACAAGTAGTTTAGGACAGTCTTTTGTCGCATGATCCTGTGCTCTACAAGATGTGCATGTTGTACAAGGATTTGGGTAGTCACGAGCTAAGTGCCTCGATTAATTACAATTGTAGCATATTATTGGTCCTCTACCTCCTTTTCCAAGATTCCCTCTGCCTTGAATTCTACCAAATTCTCCTCAGCTTCCTCGATTAAATCCTCTCTGATTATGATATCGTGGATCACCTTCTTCTTTCATAGCATTCTCCTCTTAAATACTATACATTTATGAAGTGTGCTCTCTCATCAACTCGAATGCATGCAAATCCTTCTCTTCATGCCCTACTGACTTGCAAAAGTTACAAAATAAATTCCTTGGCATACTCTGGTATTTCTACAGCAATGGAAAATCATACAGATGATGTCCCCATTTCTCGCATATTTCACAGTACTCTTGGTAATGGGTTCGGTGATCCAGTTTCCAAATACTACGCAAAGGCTGGGCATTTATCCTTATGGTGGCCTTCAGTCCTACACTTGGTACACAAGAATTGTTTCCACTTCTCCTTTCCTTTCTTCATTTCTTCTAATTGAATTGTCAAGGTAGCTAACTGTTTCTGGACTTGATCCATCCCCCCACCATCTCTTATAGGATATGCTTCCAGTTTCATTGCAATATCCAAAGCCTCAGGATGCGACATAGCCTTTTGTTGTATCAAAGGGCAATAAATGTGTGACAATAATCTTGCAAGAAATCATTCTCTGTGTTGTTGATCAAGAATTGAAATGCCAATCTACCCATAAAATCCTTAAATCTTTGATCATAGTCCCAAACTGACTCAATGTGCACTTGTTTGATTTCCTTCAATTCTGTGATGTACTGTGACTCAGATTTTGGCTTCTTGAACTCTTTCAATAATGCTTGTCTAATTTCTGCCAGTTTCCTTGTTTGACTTGCTAGTGTGGTACTATGCAGTTTCATATACCAGACCAATGTGCGACCTCTAAATGTTGTTTCCAACTGGGCAATATTTACAACTTCATCTTGGACATTCTTCGCAGCCCAAATTGTCTCACATACAAATAGATGTTGTTTTGGGTCCTTCGACCCAACTCCCTGAAACTCAGGCATTCTCAATGGGTTGTCTAACCTTGCCATGGTGTTTTGTGTAGTACCTCCCCCCAGTGTAGTTGGATGACTCTGACTCGACGTACTGCTTCCACTTCTCTAGCTACCACTATTCTAACTTCCTCCACTAACTATAAGTGCTTTTGACAAATCTTCAAATGTTATCTCAGATCTAGGTGATGCACACGAGGTCATGGAATTGACACATGATCCAACTGAGTAGGACTTATCAGCTCTTCTATTATAGGATTGAACTGAGAATCCTCTTCCTCTCCTTCTATGTGCGGTATTTCTACGATTTGGACTATTGCATAGGATTCTATCCTCTCATACTTGTTGCATGACTCTCCTTTATTAGCCCCAATATTCAACCTCTTGTACCTTCTTTCGTTGCATAGTACTCCAAACTCTTCTTCTTCCTATTATATACCTTCCTCGTTTCTCTGCATCCTTAGTCTCTCCCTTCCTTCTTCATTTCTTTCCTACCTTCAGACTATCCCCTGATCATCCCCCAGTTCCCCTATGTGCACAAATCCTCTTAGCAGTTAGATTCCATTTTCGTCACACATGTTTTGCACAACAACATCTTTATCTGGGTACCCAATGCTTTCATAAACCTTCCACGTGGACCCTAAAATAAATCCCTCTCAGGGACACTATATGGCCGAGTAAAATCTATTGCAAATTCCTAATATAACCCCCCAATATGTTGTTCAACCAGAAATCAACTGCATGGGAAGTCTTATTACTTACAGAATTCAATTGTCTTACCAACTAAGGAGTCTAGTTCCTCAACGTTGTAGTATAATATCTTCTGGAATTCTCCACTAATATTTCCAACCATTCAGTCAAAATAATAAGAAATTTGCCAAAGAAAACCTCACGCAGCTCTGTAAACACATACCTTTGCAACCATTTTCTATTGCTCATTCAAGGGTTTCTATTCTCTCCTTGGGAAAATTATCGTTCCTTTCTTTCCAACCATTCAAAGGTCTCTTTCTTAGTCAGCCTCCAAAACAATCCCTCAATCACAGATTTCGGGTCCCAACAACGAAACCATTTGTTGGCACACAGTTGTAAGACCCTACATTCAAGTTATCTAGCCAACAAAACCCTTTAGATACCAACCCTTTTGACATCTCCTGCATGCAAGTGAATTCTCACCCAAGGTATCTACTGGGACTATAGGAACCAAGTTTCTGCAGGGATGAGGGTAGGTTAGGTCATCAATATGTTCATTGATACTTATATACCCTGTGCGCACTATTTTGTGTCTCTTATCCCTTGATTAATTGGTAAACTCAATAATACACGCCATTATAATGTAGATTGCGACATCAACCATTCACTCGAACATTCAAAATTACTACGTATCACTCATATAACAAACATAGCTAGATCTAATCATGCACAAACATAACACCCATGATAAATCACATAAAAAGACACATTTAGACACAAAATTTATCGTGGTTCACCTAATCCTTGGGCTACGTCCACACTGAATGTCTTATTTATTATTATTCATGCAATCATCTTAGGTTTTCACCCTACACTACAATAGATGCATCGTGATATCATTCCCCATCCTACCTAGACGCTCTGTAGTGCAAGCCTCTCTCTACAAAGTCTCCCCTAAACCTTTAGACATAGATTCTCTCTCATTCTCAGCCTAGTCTCCCAACAACAACAACTACTTATTCTTCCAAACCCATTACATATTTATACACAGAGTTTAGGGCTCAAATCTCTACTAGCTCATCCCAAAACCCTATGATGACAACTCATTATGACTCATTACAACTCATGAAAAAACATAGTTCATGCGTGCTTTTCCTACCTTCGCGCTTGCATGCTGCGTTTCCTTCCTTTTCTCTTGCATGCTGCTTTTCCTGCTTGATTTCCTTGCTTTATCTTCTTATGCACCATTCAATGCGGTTTTACTGTGCACTCCGATCCTGCCTTCCCTTCTTTCCTCTACTACTATGCATCTCCTCATCCCATAGGATATTTTTCAAAATTGCATCCAAAATGCTTGTCCAACAGGGAGACTCAATTTTTCTCCATTTATTATGAACTCATCTATTTCCAACCTAGATCCCACCTTGACCCATTTATCAACTTCATAGTTTAGTTCACGCTTAATGTGAAACGAGGAGGATTCATCAATTTTTTTTAGAAGAGTGGAGGACTGAGACATTACATTGGTATAGACATTAACCCCAATGATGGATTGTATGACAATTTCCCTTATCACCATCATGGAGTCACCAAGTATTGTCAATTTTCATATTCCCATTAATCTTACCAGTCTAATGCCTTCAAAAAGGGTGTAGGCCTCTACTTCATTATTTGACATTGTCCCTAATCCCCAAGCATAACAAGTGACTATATGTACTCTGGGATTGCATATAATCCCCCCACACCTGTCGCCCCTATTATCTCCAACTATTTAACACATGGTATTATGGTAATTTCTTAATATTGTAATATGAGCTATAAAAATAAAATAGAAAACAAGGATAATCATGAGTATAAATTAAATCAATTAAAAACTAATTTTTTAACTACACCTTTAGAAGAATCCCTTGATAAATATAATAAAAGGAAATGTTATTTATATTCAAGCTACATTTACAAACTACATTTAGAAGAATCATGTGATCAATATAATAAAAGGAGAAATCAAATAAACATGAGTTTGTTTGGTTGGTGAAAATGGGGTGTTGTTAATGCCCCCATCAATGTTGAAGTTTTTTAGGCAATATGTTTTTTCGTTGTTTGTTGTTGTACTTGTTTTTACAATTGGGATTAAGTGCAAGTCCTAGGTGATTTTGATAAAATACATATCCTTCGCTCACAACTTCTTAGCTAAAATAATCTCATTTGAATGTTTTCCATTAACTATATTAATTGTAATACTCCCAAATTGACAAAGGGAAAACTTGTTGCAATGGGATAAAAGGAAGTTAATTAAAAAAAAAGAATTAAAGGGCATAATAAGCTTGGACTAGCAGTGGGGAGCGAGAAGTTTCACTTCCTCGATCAAAATTCCATTCTTATGGGCTTCACCTAGTATCTTTAGATAACCATGGAAGTACCTAGAATTAACAATTGAATTCATAGCACCAAAATGCAATAACATTCATTCATTCATACATATAATACAAACCCAAATTCAATCTCTCATTATCTCAAAACACACCATTAACCAAATTCTAATCTTATAAACTTTATTTGACACCTTAAAACCTTAAAATTGTCATAAATATATTTGGAAATAAACCTTGAATTATGATCTACCAAATAATTACAAGGTATACATATTATACACTCAATCCCAATCTATATTCCTTTTAAATATTAATTTTTTTAAATAATTTATACATATTATACACTCAATCCCAATCTATATTCTTTTTAAATATTAGATTTAAACTTTAATATTTATAAATTTTTAGAAAAAGTAATTTGTGTACTAATCAAAAGGATATTATGATGATATTGATATAAAGTTTATAACTCCCTAAATATAACTTTAAATACATTAACTTAGATTCAAAATTTAATATAGATATTAAAATAAAATTTGATTTTTTCGAATTTGACAACCATGACAATGATGTTAATATAAAGTTGACAACTCCTTACAAATAACTTTAACTTTATGTATATGACTTAAATTCAAAATCTCATATTCATAACATTTAAAACAAATTGCGTTCTAGTCAAATTTTGACAACCATGATAATGATAACACTAAAGTTCATAAGTCTCACAATAAAGAATATCTATTCTCTATCTTAGCAAAAAACTTGATATCCCAGTATAACAAAGTTGTGTATTGAAAATGATGAATAAATTAAGGTGTTTAAGGATGACCTTCAACTATAAAAACCCTCCAACTTCCATCATAAAATGACCCAAAAAAAAACCTCCATCCTCCATCTTGAGCATCCCATCTCCATTTCATAGAAAATATCACAACCCCACCTCAACCTACTTCTTAAGAATCTTCTTTATAAGTTTGTTATGATCCCTGAGGGATGTGATTGTTCAATATGCGCATCTTTATTTCGATATGACTGAAAGGAAACTTATATTTCAAGAATGGGACAACACACCAATTGTTTGGAATTGGATCATTACGAGCACTAAGTATCTCTCTATGGAAAAGGGATCATAAATATACCAAAGTGTTCAAAGAATCATTGAAAAAATATTAAAGTAAGAGGGATGATGAATCTTAAGGTCAAATCATTTGATTGCAACACATGGAGTAGTGGTGAATATGTGGGAATCACTTTAAAGGTCATAAATTAAGAGGGAAGGAGAATCTCCTGAGGGCCTACTTTTGTACGAATATACAAAGATATGATAATTGTTATAATTATATTTGCATCACAACACTATATACTGCTTTAATATGACAAAATTGTACTTTGCATGGTAAATCACATTGTCTTAGATTGCACTCTAACAATATTCAAGCGAGTTAAAAAGTTTAGATCTAATTACTCAAAGATTGTTGAAGGGGTGAAAACTTTTGTTCTCGTGAGAGTATCTAGGTCCGACTAGAATCTCTAGTCATCTTGGTCCCCTCAAAAGGGGAATATTGATTAGAACTGTAATATTGTAAAATAGAGTAGTGATATTATGTTATGTATTTTAGGCTATGTTTAGTGATGGTGTTTGATTTGATAGATAAAGTTAAAGCTTTGTACTAACTTCATTTTAAGCTTTTCATTAGCTTTATAGAAACGTTAGTTTAACTATGGTTTCTTAAATTTTTATATTTGCAACTAATCTTATTATAGGTGTTGGTTTCATTCAAAGGAGTGGACTTTGGTGTTTTATGTTTGAATTTTGTTTTGCCCTTAAAATTGAAGAGTCATTTTATCTCTTTTATTCTTACAAATGGGTCATCATTACCCACACACCAAAGGGAATTAATGTTAACCCATAAATGATGCTTGCTTTGTTTTACTAAGAATTGGTGTTGTACCACCTTGAGAGATTACTTTTTTTCATAAGGGGTATACCCTCTCTTCTTAAAAAATAGTGTTTCTCTTCTTAAAAAATAGTGTTGTCAAGGATCTATGGTGACCTCTTTGTGGGCCAATGTGTAAGATGCATTTTAGTGGTAAGGAACCATGGATTGTAGTGGGATAAGGAAGGTTCTTTTAAGATGTGTCCATTATCATAGAGTACAACACACTTGAGATTGACTAGTTTGAATATTCATAGTAGAAAGGGAAAAATTTAACTATCAATGTTCATTGAATGAAACTAACACCTATAATAAGATTAGTTCATCCTATTTAACTATCAATGTTCATTCTATTTAACTATTAATGAATGCCATCGACTTTTGATTTAGTGTTACCTTAATCTTTATATTATTATTATTACTATTTTCCAGGTAACATATTTTAGCTAAAACTTTTGAGGCACTTCTCCTCATTTCAAAGATAACACCTAGGGTAAACCTAAATTCTTTAGGGCACAAGGCTAGGTCAATAACTTATGAATAAATCATATATATGACATCAATTTAATAAGAGAAAACATGTCACAAAGTGAGATTTGAATATGGGTGGGGAGGGTAGCAACTTTTTCTCACAACCACTCAAGCTACACCCAATTGATTGCACATGGGCTTTAAATGCATAAAATAACCTTACATTTGTATGTGAATGAAGAGGAATAGGTACTACTACAAGACATTCATTTTTTTTTCAAATTTTAAAGAACCAATCAACTTTTAAGTTGAATTACTCCTACTAAGTTATACATTTTAATGTATAACCTCTTCCACTATATGCATTTTCTAATATTCTTTTACAAAAATAAATGGGATGATAACATGAATTATACTGAAAAAGTATCTTCACTTTGCTATAAGGAGTTTGATTCCTTGTAAAAACCACTTACTAGTGTCTTTCCAACTTATAAATTGCAACTTTTCTTGTAATGTCATAAGTCTTTATCCCTCTCAATGACACACCTATCTTAATGTCTCACAAGGAAAAACCATCATCTTTTAGGGGAGTTGTGGGTCCTCTTGAACTTGTAACATTCATATGGCCTACAAGGAGCATTGTTGTGAGTCCTTTGAAGTTTTCAACTTTCTTATTATCATAAAAAGTGGTGTGAATATATTTTTGTTCAACAAGAGTTGCATATCAACAATGCCCCTACATATTATAGTTATGTGAGTTGTGGAGGCGAAGAGTGGAAAGCATATTTGAGTAAAGTAAATAGAAATTTTGCAATGAAATGGAAATAGTCAACAATTTTTGAACACTCATTTGGTATATTTGAGATATAGAGACTTAATTTCAATGATAACTTTGTAGAGACAAAAGACACCACGTGACTCACAATTGAAATGCTTAAAATAGATAGAAGCTCATTCAAAACATAATGTAGAAATGAATATAAAGATAACAATAACATGAATAAAATATTTATTTGAATAATTTTGATGATTGAGCAACTACGGAAGGAAAATGTCTATTTTTTTAACTTGATTCTTTTGTATAAAAAAAACAATTTTGCTTTTAGAAAGGCAATTATGCTTTTATACAAGTAGTACTTTTAGTCATCATCAGAAGGCAACATACAAGGGAATCTAAAACTTTATAAGATAACTTTTTGTTTTGGCATTAATTAATTTTTTTTGGACGCAACTATTTTTCTTTCTTGAGCAACAATTATTTTCCTTCGCGAAACAAGCACTTTAAAGCATGATGGGCATAGAGCTAGAAGAAATGGGTTCACATTAAGCATATATCAAATAGTCAAAATTCTCATGTGCATCGGACATAACTTGGATATTTCATTGAACTAATGCATCAAGCATAATACAAGTCTAGGGGAACCAAAAAAACTGTTAGTTGTTGAAAATAAGCTTTTGATATAGAATTGCTTTCCAAAAATAAGATTGTCAAGGACAATATATGATTTATCAAATTTATCAAAAGGTCAAAAGTTCCATGATATATATAATATATATATATATA
>CBVK0102304542.1:0-13419 GCA_900067695.1 Picea abies | reverse complement strand
GCGAAGGTCACAGAGACGGGGAAGAACAAGGAACGAATGGCAAGGTCTGAAAAATGATTGGACGATATTCAAAATAGGGTTACGGGGATACACACGAGAGGTGATTGTCCGAGGGTCAAATTTTATGTATCGAAATTTTCGACTGCAATACGTGTAAAACATAAGAGAGTATGATGGGGCAGCTTAGTGGCGGGTTTGTATATTTGAGGAATTTTAGGAAAGTGGCTAAGTATGGAATAGGGAAACGGTGGGTCGGACTCGTTTTCAAAAGCAAGGATTGAAGATTTTGTGGATGGACTAACCCGTCGACGCGCAAACGACATTCCATGATGTTTGAAATAAACACTCGGAAGGGATAATACAACCATCCAAAAATTTTGGTTTTATGTATATTAATGGGAGATCTCCTCAAATACTAGTTGAGCATTAATTCTTTCTAAGTGCATACTT
Source organism: Picea abies (assembly GCA_900067695.1). Classification (NCBI taxonomy): domain Eukaryota; kingdom Viridiplantae; phylum Streptophyta; class Pinopsida; order Pinales; family Pinaceae; genus Picea; species Picea abies. Next base: position 12,969 of record CBVK0102304542.1, on the reverse strand, counting down.
AGAAATAACAACGTATATATAACTTCCAATTGGTAATTGCAAAGGGTCCAGGCATAGGAGACAGTTATTAGGAATTGGATATTTCTTGAACTTGCCAACCTGACAATCCACAAAAGAAATTCTAAGAAATGGTTAAGTATGGAAAGCAGACTGATGGGGTTCTAAATGGGGTGACAATAGTTCCACAGGAGACGTTCGGACCCGACTGTCAAATTTTATGTGTCGAAAGTTTTCAGTGCAAAATGTGTACCACCAAAAGGGGCATGATAGGTATACTGTTATACGAAAGACAATGTGATGTGATTCCGGTTGTAAATTTTTATATCACGAAAGTCAAGGTACTATTTGCAGGTCATAGAACAATAGAAGTGCAATCTAGAGAAAGGCTACCTGGGAATCCCTGATCGGAGAAGTGACTGGACATGGAATCGGGAAGCACGCAGTCAGAGTCATGATATAAAAGCATGAGTGAAAATGTGAACCTGTAAGTCCACCAACCCGCACAGCTAGACATTTTCGGAAAAACAACCAAGTGATGAGAAAGATAAAGTATGGGGAAAAGAGAAACGCAATTTTTTTTAAGTATAGAAGACAAATGTCGATCTTTTCTACATGTTTCTGGAGAAGTTATATATTCATTTCATATACTTGGAAATAAGTGCGAAGGTGGCGGGCACATAAAACAATGACTAGGAAATGGAAATTGTCTGAATAGGCCAACCCGATGATCCACAGAAGAGATTGCAAGAAATGGTCCTGGAAAGTGGACGGATAGGCTTCAAAATAGGTTGACAAGGGTTCCTGAGGAGATATTAAGCCCTAATGGTCAAATTGTATTGATCAGAACTTTTGAGTGCATACTGTATAAGTTGGAAAAGGAGATGATCTAGGCATTCGAAAGGAAATTTTTATATCATGGAAGTTAGGGGGCTCTTTGCAGGTCAAGGAACATTGGAAATGCACTATGCCTGCTCTGGAATTCACAATTGCAGTCCTCAGAAATTTCATGTGAAAACTATGTGTCACGGATCATGGTTTGATGTGGGAGTGTGGAAGTAAATTTGTATATCGCAGCGGTCCGAGTGTTGTTTGCATGCAATGGAACAATGGAATTGCAATATAGAGGTTTCCTTCCCAAGAATCCACGATCTGAGAAGTGCCTATGCATCGAATGGGTGTTGGTTTCTCCGAGTAGCGATATAAAAGAACGAACGCAAATGTGAATCCGTTAGTTGTCCAACACGCGCATTGAGACATTTTCGGAAAAACGACTAAGTAACAAGAAACACGGATTTGGTCAAGTATAGAAGAGAGAAAAGAAGGTCCAATATATTCAAATATGCAATAGATATTCCATTTCTTGGAAAGATATTTTCTGTATGTTGCTGGAGAAGTTGTATACATATTGCATATACTTGGAAAGAAATTTGAAGGTAGTAGGCACACGAAAGAGCAACTATAAATTTGAAATTTCCTGAACCCTCGAACTCAACAATCTGCGACAAAGATGTCAAGAAATGGTCAAGTATGGAAACTAGTCAGACAGGCCTCATAATAGGGTGACGGGTTCCCGAATAGATGTAAGGCCCCGACTGTCAAATTGTATATATTGGAACATTTGAGTGCAAATTGTTTAACACAGAAGAGGGGATGATGTGGGATTCCATAATTAAATATGCATATCACAGAAGATGGAGTGTTGTTTGCAGGTCACAAAACAATTGAATGTGCAATTTAGACAAAGTGGAAGTGCTCGGTTAAAACACGTGAATTCGCCAACCCGCGTAGCAAGACATTTTTAGAAAAAACAACTAAATAACTAGAAACAAAAACTACAGGGGATAAAAGAGTTGGAAAATAGAAAGGAAGAGGGAAATTTTCGTAAGCAGGAATTGGTTTCAAACAAGCCCCACTGTTGCAAAACCATTATATTCTAGTAATTATCAGCAAATGATTTCTTGAAGATTAGATACATTTTTCCACGACTGTAACATATTAACTTAAGTATTAAACTTCTTTCATTATGGGTTGTTATCAGTAAACCTTAATAATTGCATGTCTAGAAACAAGAATGACGATCTTGCTATAACATTGTGATTTGGTATTGTTATGTTATATTTGCATCATGAATAGAATTAAATGTTGGATTGAAATCTGTCTGAATTTTTTTTTTTTGTTTCCATAAAATCTTGATGGAACGACACAGTGCATTTCCATATAATTGTTAAATGTTCCATTTTAGAACAAATTACGTAAGTGAATACAATATCAAAGAACTATGAGACTATCGAACCATGCCAATGAGAAGAGATGTTAAATCTATAAAATAAGCAACAAACAAGAGTCCCAAGGAAAATTTGTTAATAGTAAATCCATTAAAATAAAACAATACCGAGCACTGTATATCTATGCATAGAAATTGGACCGCATTCTGTAAAACAATACTGAGCACTGTATATCTATGTATATATACATATTTTCCATAGACACAGGCACAGGATCTATGACATGCATGAGCCATCGAGATGCTATTCAATATGCATAGAAAACTGATAACCATGGTTTATTTTTAAGGAAATCCTTGTAGCCTTATCGTCGCTGGATCAATTTTTGGTGCCCAGATCTCAATATTTTATAGAAGACTTGAGCCAACAAAGAAACACGAAATTGGGTACGCAGCGGGGTAAATCCTTGGTTTGAAGGAGGTGCACAAACTCCATGTGGTAAAATTCATATTTCTCACAAGCTTCTCGTGAGGAAGAAGACAAAAAATGTTGCAGGGAAAATAGAATATCCCAAAACTAAAATTTAGGACACACCAAGAAACCATCTCCTCACATTTGAAAACTTCAGGGACACAGGTTGCACGTGCAATTCCAAAGGCCCAAATTAGTCCATTCTAGGTGAAAGGAGATGGCTAGTAGGAATATGCCTTGCACCAGTGGGACTTCTAGTCCTCATTCCCTAAGATGTTAATTGCATATCCAGAGATCAGGGCAGTGGTCCCACAATTGAATATTTTTTTCTCTTGAAATATATCTCTGGGAGCATCAATACATAATTTCCTTACAATGAAATTATTCCACCCATAATGGACTAATATGAACTTATGGAATTCCTACTTTTAGGCTGCAAAGTGACTATTGCATTCAACATCGGTTTATTTTTTGTAACCTAATCTTTTGGTGTTGTCAAGACTGTCATTGCCGAGACGGGAAGTGTTGCCCATTATAGTTGATTTCAATTTGGGTATAGTAGTGGGACAAGTCTTTGCATTACCATCATCCATTGTCGTATCATCATCCATCAGATCATCTACTTCCAGCTTGAAATGCATCGCATCAACATCTGCACCAGGTATCAATGCAAGTCGAAAAGTTGTCTAAGCAGGCACTATTGCATTGGAATTCTTTGGCTTGAAATATATCTCTCGGTGCACCAAGGGACCATCTCCTTTTTTTCTCCTAGGTGGAGGGAGATGAGTAGTAATAATATGCCCTGGAATACTGGTACCTATGGCCATCATGTTCGAAGGTGTTTACTTTATCTGGATAGAACTGTTGTCATAAGTTAACGAGAAATTTTGTTTGCTCTAGAGGATGTTTGAAATGAAAATTGAGGAGGGATAATATAACCGTCTACAAATATTGGTTTAATGCATATCAATGCAAGATCCCCTTGAGCCCTTCATTGATCAATGGCAATCTCTAGGGTTCATGTGTAATGAGTTGTTACCATTAAATCTTACTAATTACATATTTAGAAAAAAGTGCGAAGGTGGCGGTGATGACAAAGAACGATTAAGAATTAGAGATTTCGTAAAGGCACCAACCGACCCACACATTAAAGATTTCATCATGTTTGAAATGAATACTTGGAAAGGATAACATTTTTCTCCAAAAATCTTGGTTTAATTTGTATTAATGACAAATATTCTTCGGCCTTTTGGACATTAATGACAATCTTAGTTGTTCTTGCATGATGAACTACTAGAATTAAAGATTTAATTGCATATCTAGAAAGTATGAAGGTAGTGGGGATGGTGAAGAGCAAGCAAGCATTGCACATTTTGTCGTCCCACCAATCTGTGAAACAGATTTCAAGAAATGCATAAGTATGGAAAGAGGTCAGGGGGGTTTCAAAAATAGGGCCACAAGATATACCTAGGAGATGTGAGGGGCCGATGGTCAAATTGCATGTCACAACGACATATTTCGGCCATCAATTTGTGTATCGTGAAATTTCGAGTTCTCTTTGTACGTAGAGAAAGAGTGGAAGTGCAATGTTGAGCAAGCTTGGCCAGGAACCGATGATGGTAATAGTGGCCAAGTATTCAATGGACAAGAGGTTGGTCAGAATCGTGATATAAAAGCATTAGACATAGTCAGAACATGAAATATTGGTGAGCTTGAAAACAAGCCCACACGATTTACCCAAGAAATGTGAGGGGATAATGGTCAAATTGTATCTGCCCCAACTGTTATGAGGGTCAATTTGTATATTCCGAAACTTCAGGTGTTGTTTGTAAAAGCAGGAGACATTCAGAAAAAGGAAACATTCGGAAAAATGACCAAGTAAATAGAAATTGAAAGAAAAATAGATAAAGGGAAATTTTTTTTCTAATTTGTAGATCACAGAAGTCCGGGTACTATTTGTAGGCAGTGGAACAATGGAAGTGCAATGTTGAACCCATCTATCTGGGAAACCGCGATTCAAAAATTTTGTTCAATATGAAACGGGGAAGCGATCGGCCAGGCTAGTGATATAAAAGTAACAGGGGAAATCTGAAGACGTGAACTGCCAACTCCCGCAACTAGACATTTTCCGAAAAATGAGCAAGTAACCAGAAAGAGAAAGCAGAGGGAAAAAATAAAGGGGATGGGAATTTTCAGGAGCGGGAATTGGTATAAGAAAGGCCCATTGATGGGAATTGGTATAAGAAAGAGAGGCATGGTTATAGTTTCTAGGATCCACAAGATATACCCATGAGATGTGAGGGGCCGATGGTCAAATTTCACGTCACAATGACATATTCTCACCATCAATTTGTATATCGTGGAATTTTGGGTGCGCTTTGCACATAGTGGAACAGTTGAAGCACAATGTTGAGCAAGCCTAAACAGGAACCAACGATGGTAATAGTGACCAAGTATGCAATGGACAAGGATATGGTCAGACTCGTGATATGAAAGCATTAGACATAGTTGGAACAATAAATATTGACAAGCTTGAAAACATGCCCACAAGGTTTACTCGGGAGACGTGAGGGGTCGATAGTCAAATGGAATCTACCCCAACTATTGAATGGAAACTGTGTAACACGCAACAGGAGACAATGACAGATTTCGAGGGTCAATATGTCTATTACGGAACTTCGTGTGTTGTATATAAAAGCATGAGACATTTAGAAAAGGTACATCCGTAAAAAGGACCAAGTAAACCGAATTTGAAAGCAAAAGAGATAAAAGGGAATTTTTTTGCTAATTTGTAAATCGCGGATGTCTGGGTGCTCTTTGTAGGCGGTGGAACAATGGAAACTCAATGTTGAACCCATCTATTCAGGAACTTACGATTCAAAAATTTTGGTTCAATATGAAACGGGGAAGCGGTCGGTTGGCTTGGTGATATAAAAGTAATAGGGGAAATTTGAACACGTGAATCGACCAACTCCTGCTGCTAGACATTTTTCAAAAAACAAGTAAGTAACCAGAAAGGGAAAGTAGAGGGAAAAAAGAAAGGGGATGGAAATTTTCAGAAGCGAGAATTGGTATAAGAAAGGCCCATTGATGGAAATTGGTATAAGAAATCGAGGCATGGTTATAGTTTCTAGGATTTGTTTGTATAAGAGAAGTGTCGAAAAGCTGCAAGAAAATCAATTTTGGGTTTTTTTAAGTAAATTTATTGTAATGTTAGGTTAACCGCAAGTAGAACAACGAAGAATTTGAATTTTAATGGCTTCTCATTGATATGATAGTTCCATTGGACTTCGCATAGTGTATATTGTTTGATTTCAAATTATTCCAAGAGATGAATTTTTCTAGATTCATCGATCAAGGAAAAGTGCTAAAAATGACATAAAGGGGAATTTGTTTACTAATTTGTAGATCATGGAAATTGGGGTGTTGTTTGCAGGCAGCAGAACAATGCAAATACAATGTTGAACCCGCCTATCTGGGAACCCGCAATGGAAAAAGTTTGTTCAATATGAAATGGGGAAATGATTTGTGGGGTTGGTGATATAAAGTAAGTGGAAATCTGAAGACATGAATCCGCCAACTCCCACACATAGACATTTTTTGAAAAAACGAGTAAGTAACAAGAAATGCAAAGCAGAGGGAAAAAAGAAAAGGGGATGGCAATTTTCGAAAGCAGGAATTGGTGTAAGAAAGTGCATTGATGGTGTTAACAATAACCATGAATTGCAATAAACATGTGAATAGGTTCTTCAATCAAGGAATAGATATAGTGAGCCATGCTTATAGTTTCCAGGATTTGTATGTATAAGAGAAGCGTCGAAAAGATACAAGAAAATCAATTTTGGGATGTATAAGTAAAGTTATTGTACTGCCAGCTTGAACGCAAGTCTAATAACGAGGAATTTGAATTTTAATGTCCTCTCATTGATATGATAATTTCATTGGACTTCTCACAGTATATATTATTTTATTTCAAATTATTCCATGAGATTAATTTTTCTCACTTCATCGACCAAGGAAAAGTGATAAAAACAAGATAAAAGGGAATTTGTTTGCTAATTTGTAGATCGCGGAAGTCAGAGTGCTCTTTGCAGACAACAGAACAATGGAAATGAAATGTTGAACGCACCTATCCTACAACCCGCCTATGCGAGAACCTGAGATCTAAAAAGTTTGTTCAATATGAAATGGGGAAGCGACCAGTTGGGCTGGTGATATAAAAGCAATTGGAAATCAAAACACGTGAATCCACCAACTTTCGCACTGATACAATTTCCCAAAAACGAGTAAGTAACCAAAAATGGAAAGAAGAGGGTAAAAAAGAAAGGGGATGGCAATTTCTGGAAGCAGAAATTGATGTACCAAAGCACCATTGATGGTCTTAACAGTAACTATGAAGTGCATTAAACATGTGAATAGGTTCTTCAATGAAGGAATAGATACAACGAGTGATGCTTATAATTTCCAGGATCTGCTTGTATAAGAGAAGTGTCAAAAAGCCACAAGGAAAATCAATTTTGGGATGTCTAACTAAAATTATTATACTGGTCATCGCAAGTATAACAACAACGAATTTGAATTTTAATGTCGTCTCGTTGATATGATAATTCCAATGGACTTTGCATAGTATATATTCTTTTATTTCAAATTATTCTAGGAGATTAATTTTGTTAAGTTCATCAATCAAACAAAAGTGCTAAAATGAGCAACATACCACATTTTGTGTCACAGAACTTATATCAAAGGGAAAAGAATGTCCTTTATAGTCTTTAAGATCGTAGAAAAACTACGAAGATCCTGACTGTATTATTAATTTTCTAGAGCGAAACATACAACCAAGAACCAAGTAAGCACCCACTGTATTGATATATTGATATATTGAACAAGAAATGGAATTCCATTATATATCAAACAATTTGATATATAAAAAAAATCAAATCGTCCCATTTGCTTTCGTTTCCCTGACAAATCTTGACACAGTTTTTTTTTTTCCAGCCGATATGCAATATCGCATTGTCCTCATTCAACGTAGATTTTCTATGCATCTGAAAGTCACACAACATGTAGACACTCTTTGCCTTTTTCTATAGGTATGCTTCATATAGAAATTATGCTAACTCAGGAAGCACATCTTGTAACAAAGGCTATTGAATTGTACAATGCATGGTTTTGTTTCCAACGGTTCAGATAGCAACATTGAGGCAATGTCTATATATGTATGCACATTTTTTACTGCGTCACAAACAATCAATCGTATCATCATTTATGAAGGCAGAAGTAGAAGAAAGAGAGTTTCATTTCACTCACACAGGCTCAAATGGGGTCGAGTATGCATTTTCTGCAACCAAAACACCTTCAACCTGGAAACATGAGCATAGAAGTTAATATATTGAACAATATAATTTACAACTGCACCGCCAAAAAAATTAGAAAAAAAAAGAAAAGAAAATGTAGAGATTTGGTCAAGGCTATTTGTATGAGCAATGTGAGGATGAAACTATATATGTATACGCACAACAGTTGTAGAGCTATTTAGCTTCTTGAGATCCCATGCTATGTCTGCTCACAACTCTGTCACAAATGTTGATTAAGTTGTGTGAAAGATCCTTTCCTTACCATCTCTTTTCTTTGTTATATTTTTGAAGAGCATAAGTGGAAATTTCCCTTTATGCAATTGTTGTTTGACTAATGAAAACAAATTTGAATAGGTATCAAACAATTGCATATGCAACATGGAACAATGCAATATTTGAGTAACTTAACCTAGATACATGGACATGTGAAAGAAAATGACAAAACTGGATACAAAGAACAGTACCATTTCCTTGTCATTATTTGAATCTCCATATTTTATATGGAGAATGTGTTGCGAGCCAAGTTTTTTTGCGAGTGTCACAGTTGTGCCAATGGTTCTGATTGGGTAAATGTCACTACTTTGTGCAAGTTAGCTGATAATTGTGTTCGGGATGAAACAATATTATGAACAAATAGTAGGTATTTTTTCCACGATACTTGTTTTGTTGAGAGATATAATCCAATCATAATCACCATGGTCATATACTATTTTCAGAATATATTAAAATTTGTAATGGATATCCCATTACCTAGAAATATCTTTTATGCATGTTTGTGTACAAGTTGTGTAGGAATAGTTAGTATAACTATCATGAGGGCCTCCTTGTCTATCATCTTAGAACGCATAATGGATCTAGTTTTGTTTGACTTGTCCAAGTAGGTTCTATAGATGACCATTATTTCCTTGCTAAACACTTGTCCAATTCAAAGGCTATTTAATCTCTCTATTGATAGTATTTTAGGTGTTACAAGTTTAGACCTAGTGACAATTTTTGAACAAGGAAAAGTAATGTGAGTGGTAATACGAATTATTTTTTTTGTTTTCTTTTTTTTCCTCCCATGAATGTACAAGTAGACTCACATCTTGGATTAACTATGGATCCAGGGTTTTGCAACCATACCTCTTAGTTTGTGGAGCCTGTGCTATTTTCGGCGTCTCGCTTGCACTTGTTGATACTTCTTGTGAACTGCAAAGTATGTGTTGCAGATGACATCAACATACTCACCATCCCATATATGAACAAATAACTGAGGATATTTTTTGGTAAAAATACAAGTAAAAGAATGTATGCATATTTACCTTTGGCCTTATCAATTTGCTGATGTTCGAGATGATTGACTACTCATGGGCATGTCACTAGTCCAACTGTTTTTTATGCAAGCATGTGTAGATCAAGATCAGAAGGACTAAACGAGCATATGCATTGTATATTGTCCATTATTGTTCTTAATGAGACATGATGGGTCGAAGGAGATGGAATATGAAATATAGTGTGAAGGGATACTCAGGAAACATGAGGACCCGATGGTCAAATTGTATGCCTTAGATTTTTTGACTAGAAAATTATGTAATAATAAATAGGGCATGATGGTGGGGTAGGAGGGCCAATCTGTATAATGCGGAACCTCTGAGGCTAGACACACAATCTTGAACCCACCATCCTAGAACTCGTAATCGACAAAGTGGGTAAGTATGGAATAAGGTAGAAGCACGACCATAAATGTGAACCCATGAGTCTACCAACCCGCACACCAAGGCAATTTCAGAAAGAAGACTAAGCAGAGTAATTAGAAAGAAAAAGGGATAATAGAAAATGGAAATCCCATTGTTGTCAAATCATCATTTTCTAGTCCAATATTCTATGCCCCAACCCGTTTTGTATGTTTAATTTACTAGCACAGTTGGTATGACTTTTTGAAGATTGCACAACAAAACCCTATGTTGTTGCATATAAGAAATCATCTTCCTTTCCAATCAATTTGTTTCTTCCAAGGTAGATGTAGTGACCTAACTTTATTAAACCCAAAAATTCATACAATTAAACATGAAATTCCTTTCTCATTGCATAAGTAATTCATTAACCATCATATAAGCATATAATATTCAACATAATTTAAATTTTATTTACAACATGAAAATAACTTACATAATCATCGCAAAACTCAACAAATTCATAAATAAAATACCTCTTTCTGATGCTAACTTTGGCTGATATGGTTGTCTTCTCTGTTGCCTTGCCCAGCCTGCTGCTTGACCAAACCCTGCCCAAACCAACTAACCACCCAACCAGCTAGGAGCAACCTATCCAACTCCCTAGCTCCAGGATACCATAAGGAATCCTAGCCCCTGTGCCCAAAACCCCCAGCAACTCAGTGCCCCCTGCAATGATTCACAAAAAAAACTCCAAATATCATACTCCCCACACCAGAAAAATATGCCAAACAGAAATCCAGTCCCTCCTCCAAAATGATTCCTCCCCCCAAAATCATAATGCCTCTCCCATAGGACTCTTCCCCGTCATATCTCACCCTTCACTGACTCTCCTGCCCTTCATTAATTACCTTATCCCCTCCTTTATTATTTTATCCCCTCCTTTATTACCTTATCCCTTCCTGTCATAAGTAAAGTTTTATAAGGATTAAATTAAAGTTATTAAGCCCCTTAATTTATTACCCAAATCATTGAATGTGTTATGTAATCAATTAATTAATAAATCAAAAGTTATAAACAATTAATTAATAATTAATTAATTAATTAATATTATTAATACTGATCATTTTTTAACTAAAACCATATTAGGAAAATTAATTATCTAATTAATTTTACTTAATAATCCCTATGCATCTATTTAACTAGGGTTGTTACATACACCCACCCTTCAGGGAACTTCGTCTCGAAGTTAAGGCATCTCATGATACAAAGGAAAGGAAACATGGTTCACACATTCATGACAAATAACCAACACTATTAGTAAGTAAGCCAAGAAAACTCATACATACTAACGTACATGTACATGAAATGCATGTGTAGCTAGTATATACAAGTCTCATGCATGTACTAATAATCAATAACTATCACCCTTATAGTAATTTATGTATGCATCCAATCCAATCGACAAGACTATTCTTTTATAAAAGACAATAAACCAATCAAATGTTTGCGAAATCCTTTAATTACAATTATCTAGTTCAACAATTTTATTTAGACAACTGTGGTTTAGTTACGTAATTATGAATATTCATATATACACATTTTCTTTTTAGAAGGGAAAAACAATAAATTCCACCATAAGACAAATCTCCATACTTTCTCAACTATTTCTACTCATCCTTCCTCCCTAAATTACTTCCATCTCCATTCCTATGCTTCCTCTGTTGGACTATCTTGGAGTGTCAACTATATTGACCTAACTCCAAATAGAACCCGTAAGCGAAAGTGTCACTATCTCGACCAAGCTTCCCCAGCAGGAAACTGGCAGTCATCATCACACGTCTAGGGTAGCGTGAGCTAACACCGTCCTCCCATGACTTCAGGTTTCAGAGGATACACGGTGGTAAATGCCTCCACCCCTCCTAATCATAACTAGGGTCCATGCCCTACAATGGAATATACAGTGGCACCGTGTTGCTGGGAGTTTTGTCATCGTTTATTCGGTTTTGGGCAGTCTCATCACCTGAAATCCTGCACTGGTCCACATATCATAGTAATGCATCCAAGCCAATATAATTTCACATACAAATATTCATACCATAATGTTTCTCGGCTAGTGGTCATGACATCCACTTTCATCATCATTATCCCTTAGCTATTTCATAGCCCATAACCTGCAGATTAGTCTATAACACAAACTCATACATTTCTATGCATTATCATCATGTAATTGCATACTATCATCATTTCAATTCGGTATCCTTGTACCGACAACTTAACATAAAAGTTTTCAAGTTATAAATAGATCTCATAATGTCCCACAATTCAATTTCGACACCCATTCATAAAATTATCATTTATTAAATAGATTGCATCATATCCAACATCATTCTACTAGCATTCAAACCTTCATAGGATTCACATTCACACAATATGTCACATCATATCCATCATCATCAATAACACTTAAACATTCATAAAATTTACATTCACATAGTAGATCACATTATATCCATCATCATCAATAACATTTAAACATTCATAAAATTTACATTCTCACAATATATCGCATCATATCCATCATTATTCAAATACATATAACATTCATAAAGGTTCATACTTCTTAAAAGTTTAAGTGTATTATTTAATAGTTTCACTGTGAATAGAAAATAATATAAGTAGGCCTCAAGTAATCTTGGATGTCTAAGTCAAAAGGTGGTGTCACATACACCCCACCTCCGAGAAACATATTCTCAAGGTGGTCAAAAAAAGTGAGGGATAGTCTCATCGTAATGTCTCGGCGTCTTCCCAAGTAGCAGATCCTAGACTGTACTTGTCCCAATGGACCTTAACTTGGTCTACCAGATGGTTCCTGAGCTGTCGAACTCTATGGTCCAATATGTGTAATGGTTCTACCGTGAGAGTTCCCACGTCCGATACCTGCAATTCCTTCCAATTTAGTTTATGGGATTCATCAGCAACATAATGACGTAAAACAGATACATCAAAAACATTATGAGTTTTATGCAAGTGGGGTGGCAGTACGAGACGATAGGCAATGGGTCCAATTTTCTCTTGGATTCTGAATGGTCCTATAAATTGAGTTGACAGCTATGTCCCCTTCCTGAACTATATGGTACACTTATTAGGCCTGATACGAATGAAAACCTGGTCTCCCACTTCATAACTTCAGTCAGTCCTGTGTGCATCCGCATAACTTTTCTCCCTATCCTGTGCTTCCTTTAGTCTCTGGTGAGATCGGAAGAG